>APFE030534378.1:1094-120433 GCA_000404065.3 Pinus taeda | reverse complement strand
AGAAAAAATATCACCAAAATCAATTCCCGGCACCTGGGAATAACCTTTTGCTACCAACCGAGCTTTATATTTCTCCACTTTCCCTTCTAAATTTGTCTTCTTTTTAAACACCCATTTGCTACCAATGGGTTTCCTTCCAGCCGGCAACTCCATCAGATCCCAAGCCTCATTTTTGTGCAAAGATGCCATTTTATCAACCATGGCCTCTTTCCAGAGTTTTCCATCCTCTGAATCCATTGCTTCCTTCATAGTTCTGGGATCATCATCAGTGATAGACAAAGCAAAATTTGAATAGAAAGTAGATGGACTATACCTTTCTGGCTGCCTTCTTTCTCGAATTGATCTTCTCACAACCGGAGTTTGTGGCTCTTCATCTTTTGATTCCTCCTCGGCTACAGAGTCTGATTCTTCCTCCTTTAGTTCAAACTCTATCTTCACAGGTTCCTTTGGTTGGACTTCATGTTTAATAACATCTTTCACCTCTTTGAGCACCACATCTCGACTGTACACAACCTTCCTTGTTACTGGGTTCCAAAGCTTATAACCCTTTAAACCATCCTTATACCCAATAAAGATGCACTTTTCAGATTTACTATCCAACTTGGTTTGTTTCTCCTTTGGAACATGTATAGATGCATCACATCCAAATACCCTCAGATGTGAAAGAGAGGGTTTCTTACCAGTCCATACTTCTGTGGAGTCTTATCCTCCAACGCTGATGAAGGTGACCTGTTGACCAAGTAACATGCAGTATCCACCGCCTCTGCCCAGAATTCCTGTCCTAACCCGGCACCACTGAGCATGCTTCTTGCCCTTTCCATCAATGTCTTGTTCATTCTTTCTGCGACTCCCTTTTGCTGAGGTGTATATGGAGTAGTCTTCTGCCATGCTATACCACACTTCTTACAAAATTCTTCAAATTCCTTGCTGCAGAATTCTCCACCATTATCTGTCCTCAGCACCTTTATCTTCTTCTCTGTCTGATTTTCCACCAGAGCCTTAAATTCTTTAACCTTGTCAAAGACTTCAGATTTCTTCTTAAGGAAATATATCCATGTATTCCTTGAGAAGTCATCTATAAATGATACATAGTACACAGACTTACCCAGTGATGGAACTTTCATAGGTCAAAACACATCACTGTGCACAAGCTCTAATATCTGTTTCGTCCTCTTACCACCAGAGGGGAAACTCACACAATTCTGCGTCCCATATACACAATTTTCACAGAAATCAAAATCCAGAGAGCTATTACTCATACCTTCTACCATACCTTTACCATGAAGTATTCGAAGGCCCTTCTCTCCAATATGTCCAAGCCTTGGATGCCACAACATGGTCTTCTCTCCAGAGACCACTAGATTTTCTACTCCATTTTCAGGAACCATAGAACTATTGCACCCGTCAACAACAGTGCTACCTTGCAGCGTGTACAGAGTTCCAATCCTAACTCCCCGCATCAATACCAGTGCTCCTCGAACCATCTTGCAGGTATCCTTCTCGAACACTGTCTTTACACCTACATCATCCAACTTGCTTACAGAAATCAGATTTTTGGCCAACGCAGAAATATGCAGAACACTCGAAAGGGTTCTAAACCTTCCACCTTGCAACTTCAACTTTACTTTTCCGTGACAAATGATTCTAGCCTTCCTATCATCTCCTAAGAACACATCACCACCATCATATTTATCATACTCACAGAACTACTCTCTATGGGTAGTGAAGTGAAAGGATGCACCTGAGTCAATCAACCATGCCTCATGATCTACATGAGTACTTGAAGAAGCCAAGTACACATCCCCACCTTTATCTGAGGTGGTTTTCACTTCTGCAGAAGGAGCATCATCAGATCCATTTCCTTTATCAGAAGCTTTAGATTTACACTCCCTTCTGAAGTGCCCTTCCTTTCCGCATTTCCAGCACACCACCTTTGTAGGTTTTCCTCAAGATTTAGATCTCCCTCTAGATTTAGATCTTCCACTCGATGACTTTTTTTTTTTTCTGTTCTGGGACCGTCCTCGTACAGACAAGGCATCACCATTCTGGTTTTCCATATTTTTCCATCTCATCTCCTCCGTCAACAAGGCTAAGACTATTTCATCAAACTGCAAAGCAGTTGCATTGCTACCAATTGCAATAACCAGACTATCCCACGAGTCTGGTAGAGAACACAACAAACTGATGCACTTATCTTCATCTGAAATTTTAATATCAACAGATAATAACTGACTTACCACAGTATTAAATGCATTCAAATGCTCTGTTACCGAGTCTCCATCTTTCATCCTCAAGTTATACAGCTTTTTCCGCAGGAACAATTTATTCAATAGAGACTTAGATTGGTACAAAGTCCCTAACTTGTCCCATAAAGCCTTCGTCGTAGCTTCCCCTGATACATTAAACAATACTGAATCTGAGACACACAATCGTATTGTGCTCTTTGCCTTCCGATCCAACTTCTTCCATTCTTCATCGGTCACTCCCGTTGGTTTAGTACCCGATCTACCGCGATCCACTAATCTTTATCCACCAACAGATCCTCCATCTTGAGTTTCCACAACTCAAAACTCTGACCATTGAACTTCTCAATCTCTATCTTTCTGCTGCTCGCCATCTTCTTTCACAACCAGAATCGATCTCGCAGATCTCCCATTTAACAGGGTCTACCACAGGCTCGAGCGAAACCCCTCAGCAACAAAGGTGTCTCCTTGAAGCCAAAACAACCCTGATACCAAATGTAGGTTTTAACCCCGTACAAAAATTACCTGCATACGAATTCTAAATCACAGGAAAATAAACAATGCGAAAGCATAACACATAAAAAACACATATGCACAGAGATTTTCCCCTGGATCCCAAAACCGGGACTATAAGCTTGACTTTTCATTATGTTCCTTTCAATGTTACAATACATATTTATACATGCCGAAGCATCCAATACCATGGACCGAAAAACCATCGCATCCAATACCATGGACCGAAAAACATTGCATCCAATACCATGGATCAAAAACCATCGCGTCCAAAAAACATGTGTGAAAATCATGCACAAAACCATAGGTGGGTACGCCGAACCTAACATAGGGTCCAAAACCAAAATTTTCCTGGGCACTGCTCCGGACCCCATAAAGTGGGGTTATGGGTGCCCTTCAAACCCCTTGTTAACTACATGGAAAGAATATAACACAACCCAACACGAGATTCAAGGACCACTGATTAAAGACCCTGACATAACCGCACGGGTGAAAACAAAGCAAGTGAACATTGGTATGGAAGCCGAACCAAAGTATGCAACGCTTGGAAATTACTGGGATGACGTGATGGTGGATAAGGTCGCTGAGTTACTCCGCAAGTACCAGGACTTATTCCTGACCAAGTTCACGAACTTAAAAGGAATCATCAGAGATTTAGGAATGATGTGGATCACATTAAAGACCGATGCGAAGCCAGTTAAGCAAAGGCCTTACCGCTTGAATCCAAAATACAAGGAGAAGGTCTGCATAGAACTAGAAAAAATGCTCGCAGTAGGAATCATTGAGCTGGCGGAAGAATCTGATTAGGTAAGCTCTATGGTGGTGCAGGAAAAGAAGCAGAAGGGTGAGATAAGAATATGTGTGGACCTCATAAAATTGAAGGACGCATGTGTGCATGAACCATTCCCAACTCCGTTCACAGATGAAGTATTGGAAAATGTTGGTGGGCAGGAAGCATATTCTTTCACTGATTGATTCTTAGGATACCACCAGATCAAAATCACACCGGAATATCAGAGAAAGACAACCTTCACAACTGAGTGGAGTTGCTTTCGATACACTATTATGTCGTTTGGATTGAAGAACGCACTGGCCATCTTTTTGCACATAGTTGTTGCAACATTCAAAGAATATATCCATAAGTTCCTAGAGGTTTATTTGGATGATTGGACTGTATTTGGACTGGTTAAGCACCATGTTGCGAGCTTACGCTTGATGTTGGATACCTGCTGAAGACACCAAATCGTGTTGAACCTCAAGAAGTGTACGTTCCTTGTTCCTTTTGGGAACTTGCTGGGACAAGTGGTTTGCAGACAGGGACTGATGGTAGACCCCGCGAAAATTGCGGTGATTCTGAATTTGGAAGCACCGCGAAGTGTGAAACAGTTGCGCTCTACCCTGGGACATACGAGGTACTACAGGAAGTTCATCAAAAGCTATGCCTAGATCACTACGCAGATGGAGAAGTTTTGAAAAAAACATGTCACGTTCTGCTGGAACGATGACTATAAGAAAATCCTGGATGTACTAAAAGAAAAAATGGCCTCTGTGTCGATCCTGGTCTTCTCGAAATGGGATGAAGAGATTCATGTCCATGTTGATACATCTTGTACAATGCTGGGAGCGGTACTAACATAGGATGGTGGAGAGGGTTTGGATCACCCTATCGCGTTCACAAGTTGCAGATTGTCTAAAGCATAAACAAATTATTCCACCATTGAATGCGAGGAATTGGTTGTGGTGTATGCGCTTTAGAAATATCAGCACTATTTGTTAGGGGGACACTTCAAGATGTATACAGATCATTCCACGCTGAAATAATTAGTCAATAAGCCTATGTTGGGGGGGGCACATATGCATGTGGATTTTATTGTTCCAAGAATATGATTTTGAGGTCGTTGTGAAGCTTGGGCACCTGAATGTAGGACTAGATCACCTGTTGCACATTGAGATAGGAGAGGGACCTACTAGTTTGGAGGAAGGATTACCTGACGCGCATATCTTTGCTGTGCGCATAGCAGATGGACACTTTGAAGATATAATCCACTTTCTCACAACTGGAACTGCACCGAAAGAGTCATCCGTCCAGTAGAAGAAGGAACTGGTGGTGCGCGCGGCAGATTTTTCTGTCATTGCAGGACACCTATATAAGATGGGCAATGATGAGATACTGTGAAGGTATGTACCTGAATTTGAATGAAGTCATATACTCACGGATGTGCATGGGGGCGTTGCAAGAGGAAACTTGCAAGGCGAGCGACCGCGCAAAAGATTCTATGCGCAGGGTTGTGGTGGCCAACCCTTCATCGGGATTCAAAAGCACATTGCAAGGCCTGTGATGTATGTCAAAGAACAAGTAAACCATCGCAGAGGGACGAGATGCCTTTGAATCCGCACATGACATTGCAGCCCTTTGAAAAGTGGGAGATCGACTTTGTAGGACCTATTAAAACTCAAGGAAAACAAGTACGAGATACATTATCACTGCGATAGAGTACTTGACTCGTTGGGCAGAAATGCAGCGGGTAAAAGATTGCACGGCCGCAAAGTTTCTGTTTGAGCACATATTGACACGATTTGGATGTCTGAAGATCTTGATGAGCGATCGCGGTACACATTTCCTGAACGAAACAATCAACGCGCTCACAGAAGAGTTTCATGTGTATCGTCAAAAAAGCACACCATATCACCCACAAGCCAACAAGACAGTAGAAGCATTTAACAAAATACTGGAGATTGTGCTGACCAAAGTATGCAATGCGCAGCGGAGTGATTGGGACTTGCGTGTACCAACAGTTCTGTGGGCTTATAGGACAACGTGCAAGAAACTGACGGGACAGTCACCTTTCCAGCTGGTCTATGGAGTGGAAGGCGTAATGCCAATGGAGTATATTGTGTCTATTCTACGCATAGCAGCGTTCACAGGTATGACGGACCGCAGAGCCCTGGAGGAAAGGCTTGTGCAGTTGGAGTAACTTGAAGAGGAACGGTTTTTTGTTGGATTCCATCAGCAGGTACAAAATCATCGCGAAAAGGCCTGGCACGATAAACATATTAAGTTGTGCACCTTCAAGGTAAACGATTTAGTGTTACTATATGACAGCAAGTTTGATAAATTCCTGGGAAAATTTAGAATACATTGGCTGGGACCGTATATTGTTTAGGAGGTCACAGACGGAGGCGCGGTGCAACTGGCAAAGCTAAATGGAGAACCTTTCCCAGGCAAAGTGAATGGCAGTCAATTGAAGCCATACACTGGTGGCCCGACTATCTGTCTAGCCGACAGAAGCACAGTCTTCGCGCTCTAGGTAGATGAAAGAAGGCGCGGGACTATAAACAGATGCAGGGGATGCAGGAATAGATACAGGGGAGCAGTTTCGCCACTGTGGTCTCGGAACAACGCGTATAAGAGATACAGCAGGCAACTGCTTCATGTGCTGTCGACCTTGCAGTAGTCTGAGCAAATTTGGGAGGTCTCTGTGCGAAGATCTCCGCACCTACAGAGTGACTCGAGGGCGAGTCACGATGTTTGTGTTGGGGGTTTGTTGGGCATGGGATCCCCCCAAGGCAATTTTTGGGGCTTAAAGCCCAAGTTTTGACTAAGTCCGATGTAAAGACTCCGCGATTTGCGGGCGCGGAGCGCGAAGATGGTAAATGAGTTAGAGGGTTGTCCGCCCTCAATTTTTTAAAGTAATGTCAGTTTGAGAGATCTACCCATGGTCCGCGGACCATGGGATTGTATAAATAGAGCGAGGCTATAAGTTTAAAGAGAGAGGGGGAGGAAATCAATCCATGAAGCATTGAGTCTAAATGTAGAAGTCGTGTCTTTGGGTCGTAGAATAGGAGAAGGCTCCGTAGCTAAGTGCGCGGACCCTTGCAGCTGAGTGTGCAGGGCGGGTTGAGTTTGTAACTGGTGGAAGCATTAATAAAGAGAAGTTTTACCATATTTCTATGTAACTTTTCTTATTTTATGCATTGAAGTATATTGGGTATGAATTGCAAGTTTACTATTTATTTACTGCGTGAACTTATGTGAATGTGCTGAATAAATGAATATAATATAAGGTATCTATTTATGCGTAAATAACTAGCTATTATAAGAAGATAAGTAAGATCTGGGAGGGTGACTTGGGGAAATAGCACAGATCGTTGCTCTAGCAGCGTGAAATCCCCACAGCCCCTGAGTAGGGTTGCACGAAGACAAATATAACCAGGATGTGAAGGCCTCGCAAGCCAGGGAAGGGCACGAAGTAACCTGCACGAAAGTATTCACAGTTGGACTAAATAAACCCTTCATACATATCAAGGGTGCGGAAACCTGGTTCCAGCATCCCCCCAATACTGCTCCAGGTGAGACCTCAGTCCGCACTCCATGGACTGTTGCCGAACGGGCCAGTAGTTTAGGCATTTGTTTGGCTAATTAACTCTGAACCTGGGTCAGGCCCCAATAAGCCAATACATGCAATGAATCCTGTTGTAGCTGCTTGATTCTGCCTATCCCTGCTTGATCTTTGCTTCCTCTTGCTTCTTTGCCTTTCTTGCTCCAATGCCAAAATGCTCCAAGAAAACTCCAAGTGTCAAAGAGTGAGTGAGAGAGAGAGATAATAACGAGAGAGCCGCAAAACTAAACTAACAAAAGGCTACCAACTCATCCTCATAAGCCTTTTTATGAATGAGGACTCTATTTTCTTCATTTTCCATTATTTTCCTTCAATTTCCTCCTCACATGCAACCTGTGACCTTTCACCTCGTTTTTCTCCTAATTTCCATGATTTTCATAAATAAATGTGCCAAAAATTCCATTTTTCCTTTCCAAAGCATTAGCCATTTCCTTTTCCAATTTTCTTAGCCATAAATAGCAAAATGAACACCCCCTAGGATGTCCTACCCAACATTTAGCTTGGAATACGTGTCCCATCAACTGTAGTCTTATATATTTTTACATGGAATTTTTACAAGGGTTGTTACAGAACTCTCCCCCTAAGGACTCGTTTTATAACGTTAAGGCTCGCTTATATGAATAATGGCCAAAATGTCGTTATTACATACGTAATATCAACACATATCACTCGAGTAGTATTAACGAGTCGAGTCGTTTTAGATACGGTATCTATCGTGACAACTTATCCAAAAAAACACCGAAGAGCATGCATGAGCATTGCACCTCTCCCTATCTACCAAGTCGAGCTCTCTCCAGTCGAGCAAGTTTGATTCAGTCGAGTGCCTACCAATAGCGGTAAAGGCGGCTATTATTCAAATGCTCCAGGCTTCTGGCTATGGATCTTATAATGGTCCTGGGCGGGCCTTACTTAGACACTGAGCTTCCCCAACCCTTCTCATTTGAACCTGATATCCTCACCAGGCATAGGCACCCCACCTACCAGCCAGCTCCGGTCCAGAATTCCAAAAACCTTTATAATTCACTCTTTCATTTACCAAACCTCGTTTTTTTGAGGGTCGGATGAACACAGGTCATTTAGGGTACTTAAAGCAATTGATTCTTTCTGAATATTGTCTTTTCATTAAGTTTCCCTATTAGAGGCAGGATGTCGTTTCCCCCTTCATAAGCGAGAGAGAAGGCCCCCATCACTGACTAGAGAACACCATCCTCGCTGTTAGACCACACCAAGGCCTCAACAAAACTGGTGAAAAGCAAACATTCTGCCCATGGAGCTATATAACATAGCTCGATGTAGTATTTACAATGATCACCCTGCTGAAAGAAAACCAACATAACAACATAATAACATGACATCATAATGACATGACATCCATACCGCTTATTGGAGCTTTACAACATATCTCATGGAAATATTTACATCCATGTACATATGTACATATAACAACATTGCCAAAACATATACCAAAGCATATACCCAAAACACCATACCAAAATTGCTTTGCCTCAACTGGCAAACAAGGAAGGATAAATAGCCTACATCTGATCCGCCATCTCCCATGTAGCTTCATCGGGCCCAAAGTGCTACCACGACACATTAAATTGCTCGACTACTAGGTTCCATAGCATGAGCACCTTTTCTGCAATATACATTGAGGCTCTAGTTGGAATTCTCCATCTAGTTCCACCTACAATACAGATCAGTCAATCACATGATCAACATTATTAACATACTTCTTAAGAAATGATACGTGGAAAACATCGTGGACTTTCATTGTTGGAGGCAATGCAAGTTGATAGGCTATTGGCCCAATCCTCTCAATGTTATTGAAGGGTCCACAAAACCGTGGTGCCATCTTGGCACATGATCCAATCCACAAGGAACTCTTCTTCGATTTGATGTGCAAGTACACTTGTTCCCCAAAATGGAACTCCTTAAACAACCTGCTCTGATATGCATAACTCTTCTGCCTATCTTGTGCTTCCTTTAGATTTTTATTTATAACCTGCATTTCCTGTTCCATGTCTGCCAACATCTTTGGTCCATTAAACACTCTGTTAACTGGATCACTCCAACTGATGGGAGTATTGAAACTCCACCCATGCAATGCCTCAAAAGTACTCATCCTCAATGACTCCTGATAACCATTGTTGTATGTGAACTCTACTAAGGGGCCTTCCCACTTCCACTGTTGATGCATCACATAAATCCTCAACATGTCCTCCAATATCATATTGACCCTTTTTATGTGTCCATCTGTTTGCAGATGATAAGTTTTGTTGAAGGCCAACTTTGTACCCAAACATGCAAATAACTCCTTCAAAAACTTGGAAGTGAACTTTGCATCCCTATCTGACACAATATTCTTTGGACATCATGCAATCTGACCACGTCTCTGATGAATACTTGTGCCACATCGCTAGTTGAGAATGTAGACTTCGCTGGAATGAAGTGTGCAACCTTCGTCAACCTATCCACAACAACCATGATGGAATCATGTTGTCTCACCGTCTTCGGCAACCCTGTAATGAATTCCATGGAAATGACCTCCCATTTCCACTCTGGAATCATGATCGGTTATAGCAATCCACCTAGATATTTGCATTGGTCTTCACTTGCTAACAATCAAAACACTTAACCACAAACTCTGCTACAACCTTCTTCAAATTCGACCAACAATAATATCTCTTCACTGCAGTCAATGTATTCTGATAACCTAGGTGACCTAAATAAGGTTTCGCATGAAACTCCCTCAAGATCACCTTCTTGAGCTCACTGTTATCTGACACATATATCATGTCTTTGAATCTGACCAATCCATCCATTGTAAGACAATAATTCACATCATGTGCACCTACACCTGAACATGTACCTATACATGTACCTGTACCATCACTTGTACATGTACCTATATATGTATCATCACCTGTACTACCACCTGTACCTCTACCCTGCTACAACCTGTGCACAATCTGCATATACCTGACATCCTGTTGACATGCCTGCAAGATCCTATCTTGTAGATCTGTCCCACAGGAGCTCATAGATGCCAAGTGATTTACCTATACCCACCTGCTGAGAGAATCTGCTACCATGTTCTCTTTACCTTTGATATACTTGATCTCGAAATCAAAATCATTGATCGTGGCCAACCATCTAGTCTACCTGGCATTCAGATTCAACTGATCAAACAAATACCTCAACCCAATATGATCACTCATTAGTAAAAACCTCCTAGCAAGAAGATAGTGCCTCCACATCTTCAATGCATGTATGATTGTTGTTAAATCAAGATCATGTGTTGGGTAGCTCTACTCGTGCTCATTTAGTTTTCGCGACTCATAATGTACCACCTATCCATCTTGCATAAGGACTCCATCAAGTCCTCTCTTACAAGAATTTGTGCATACTACAAACTCTTTTTCCGGATCTGCAATCTGTAGCGTTGGTGCATGTGTCAACAACTGCTTGAGTCGCTCAAAACTAGCCTCGCACTCCTCTATCCATTCAAACTTCTTACCTTTCCTTTGCAATGATTTGATAGGATAAGCAATTTGTGAGAAGTTCCTAAAGAACCTCATATAATAGCCTGCCAAACCCATAAAATATCTCACCTCATCCACATTCTTAGGAGCTACCAATTCCATGATGGCTCTTATATTTTTTGGATCTACTGCAATTCCCTCCTTGGAGACAACATGCCTCAAGTAATGTACCTCACTCTAAAATAAACTGCACTTGCTGAGCTTAGCATACAACTGATGCTCTCTAAACAACCTCAACATTGTTGCCAAATGCTCGGCATGCTCTTCCTCATTTTTAAACTATACCAGTATATCATCAATCAACACAATAACAAACTTATCCAAATACACACACAACACACTATTCATCAAGCACATACAAGCAACTGGAGCATTCGTTAAGCCAAATGGAACTACAACAAACTCATAATGCCCATACCTAGTCTTGAACGCAGTCTTGTAAATGTCCACCTCTTTGATGTGTACCTAATGGTATCCCAATCTCAATTCGATCTTGGAGAACACTATTGCTCCCTTCAGTTGATCGAACAAGTCATCAATCCTCGGCAATGGGTACCTATTCTTGATATTCACTTTGTTCAACTGCCTGTAGTCAATGCATAATCTGAGAGTTCCATCTTTATTTTTCACAGACAAGACTGGTGCGACCTGAGGTGATACAATTGGCCTAATGTATCCCTTGTCCAACATTTGCTTCAACTATAGCTTTAACTCAACTAACTCAAGTGTGCTCATCCTGTAAGGTGATTTTGATGTTGGAGCTGCCCCTGACACTAACTAAATAGAAAATTCTACCTCCCTATGAGGTGGAAACTCTATAATGTCCTTAGTAAATACATCCTAAAACTGCTTCAAAACTAGGTATCTGCTCAACACATCTGCATCCTCAACCTTCTTGCCCTTATCACTAGAAATGTGCACTACAAATAACATACACCCTTTGCGGCTACGCTTTGCTTGCATAGTTGTCACCATCCTAACTGATGTGGCTTTCTTCTTACCTGCAAAACTCTTGGTTCTCCATTATCATCAACACACTCAATAGCTTTATTGTAACAATCTAACTTGGTTTTATGAAGATACAACCAATCCATGCCCAACAACATATTGTATAATCCCAACGGTAATGCATTCAAATGTGTTGTGGTAGGCATACCATTCAAGTCAAATGCACAAGATCTTACCCAATGATGAACTCGCTTCTTTGTACCTGTATCCAACTACAAACTAAGACTCTGCATGCAATTCCTTACTCAAACCACACTTATCCACCAAGTCAGGACATACATTACTATAATTAGATCTAGGGTCAATCAAAATAGAAATAACTTGATTACAAAGCTTACTGTCCATCTCAATGATAGATGCCTGGTGTTCTACCTGTCTATTGCCCACTACTGCATAGATATGAGGAATGCTTTGCCAAACATCTCCAACAATTTGTGCCTCCTACGCACTATATATTTGAGGCCTACCACCATGATTCTATGGACAATCTCTCTTAAGGTGCTCCTTGCCACATGTCCAACACTCCAACCGACCAGTACCAACACCTCTATGTTGTTGCTATGACTCATGTCCTTGTCTAGCTGCATTAAACTTCTTTTGTGGTGCCACATTCTCTTTCCCATCTACATGCTGAGGCCTTTTCCTCTTAGGTTTCCATTTACCTTTACCTTTGTCTTTATATCAACCCTGGTGAAAATTCCATGTAATAAAAGTTAAAAACAATAACCACGGTCGATGGGACACTTATTCCAAGCTAAATGTTGGGTATGACCTCCTAGGGATGTTCATTTGGTTGTTTATGGCTAAGGAAATTGGCAAAGGCAATGGCTAAGGATTTAGAAAGGCAAAATGGAATTTTCGGCACATTTATTTATGAAAATACTGGAAATTAGGAGAAAAGGAAGGTGAAAGGTCACAGGTTGCATGTGAGGAGGAAAATGAAGGAAAATAGTGGAAAATGAAGAAAGTAGAGGCCTCATTCATAAAAAGGCTTTTGAGGATTAGTTGGTAACCTTTTGTTAGTTGAGTTTTGGAGTTCTCTCATTATTCTCTCTCTCATACACTTGGACACTTAGAGTTTTCTTGGAGCATTTTTGCATTGAAGCAAGAAAGACAAAGAAGGCAAGAGGAAGCAAAGATCAAGTAGAGAAAGGCAAAATCAAGCAGCTACAATAGGCTTCATTGCAGGTATCGACTCACATGTATATTTTCCTTGCTATATTTGACATGCATGGTATTGCATGTGGTTCTTTTCTATCATGGCATGGGTTTTTCTAGGTGTGACAGTGTTTTCGACCTAGCCTTACCATTTCCGGATAGCCATGGTGTGATGGGTTTCTCATGTTTTGGTTGAGTTGGATTATCGGATGGGTTCAAAGCTGAGTGAGGTGGATCTATGAAATGATAGAACACATGGCCTAGTCACCCCTGAGCCAGACTGTGGGTTGTGATAAAGCCAGATTTTGTGTTGCCTCGGATGGCCTAGGAATCCTTTCCAATGAATGGCAGGATATACGGTAAACCCTAGAGGTGGTTTGCTCTCTGTTGGGTCTAGTAATACCTGGATTGGGATATGCGATAAAGCCTTGAGAGTGGGTCTCAATTTAGGACCTAGTGATCTAGGTTTGGATTGCGTTAAAGGCTAAGAGAATAGGAGATAGGAAAATTCCTCACGGTGTAGATGGAGAAATTTGGTGGAATCCATGCTTGTTTGGCCTAGTGATCGGGTGGAGATTATGGTAAAACCTGTTATGATGTGTTCATTGTCTTGGCCTAGTGATCCAAGATGGATTACAGTAAAGCCTGGTTTCTATTGATGAGGGTGAGGTGGTTTAGTCTCGGTATGCTTGGGTTGGTTCTTTTGGTTGAAGTCCCACATTCATGCTTGGAATATGGCACGGGGGTGAATGGCTAAAGAGAGATTTGGCTCAACCATTCTATGGTTGGGTGGGACATGGTAGTCCCATCTTCGGTTGGTTTATTTCATTCATTGATGAGAAATTCATTTCCTTAGTGTCTACGTGCAAATGTATTGATGTATATGTGGATTTTGATGGATGATATGTTTATGGTAATTTTGTTCCTATTATGCTCGTTATATGTATATTTGATGACAACAACTATGTATGGCTCTCAGCATGTTTTTACTTGTAAATGAATGGACAGTGCATCTATGGCCTAATAGATGATAATGTAGCAAATGACATGAGGGAACAATGGTTCATAGCGATTCTCAGATAAGTATGAGATCCCTACACTTAAATCTGTTGTTTACACCTATAGGTTACATGTTGATGACTTGTTTGACGAAATGCATGTCATGTCTAGTAGGGGTCTGGTTATGGAATTATTCAACTTATTGTTTTTGCATCATTGTTTCCCTATACTTTTACTTTTTTCAAGCTATCACTCCATTTTGGGCAGTGGCCTGGGTTTTGGGCCTGAAAAAGTGGCTTAAATCCTGAGGTCCCTGGCATAGAACTGACAATTTTTGTCTCTGGTCACTGGCAGGCAAGCCTGTGAGAGCAACGTTATATTTTTGGTCACTCCCTTGCCCATAACGTGAAAGCGACTATGGCCTAGGAGACCTAGAATAATAGTGGGACCCAAAGATAGGCTATCTAAGTGGATGACTTGTCTCCTAAGGGTTTTGTTGATGATGTTGGATGACTGTGTGTGATGTTTCCATCGATTCCACTTCCTTAAGGTCACATAGGAGGTTGAATTTGATCATAGCAGCGTCTCGTCTCATGTTTATCCCGGTTGGCATGGTTACTTGGGTGGATATGGGAGGAGGGTGTTACAGAGTGGTATCAAAGCATGGTTCACCCCTCGGACTGGATGGGTAGTGTGTGTTGGCCATGCATGCATGTCAGTTGCATGTGTGTCTTTTACACTTGCATTCCATGTGCTTTTTGCATTGGCTTGATGATTGATTATGGTTGTAGTAAGGCTGCCATGTTGAATTTGATATTGATTTCGTGAAATGTATTTTTCATGAGTATGTGACTGGTTGTATATGGATTATATGTCGCCTACTTACATCCTTGTATGTTAGGTTACATTCTTGAATATTTTGATTACATGTATCAGTCTTGTAGGTTGATTACAAGAATTTACCGCTTATGTTTGAATACATGTGTTTATGCATATTTGTAGTTGATTAGGCATTTCTTATGCATGTTGTTGGTTGCATGTGGAAATGTGTACAATGGATAGTGGTTGTAGTCATGCATGAGGTCATAGCATGCATTGTTGATATGGCCTTGCATTGATGACTGGACCCTAACTAGAATGATGTTTATATGTTGATACATTTATTTGTGAATTTATATATATTGTTATGTTTATGTTATACATGTATCACGTTGATTTGGTGATCTTGCAGACGAGGTATCCTCCCCGAGATATCCTAAGGTACATTGGTTTATTATGATTTGGTTTATTTGACATATTATGCATTGCAGGAAGAAATATCAAATGGATAGCAAGATGGTTGACTAAAAAGACTCTCCTTATGAATCCCAAGAGAAATATGGTGTTGGAAATCATTATGATTTTGTAGTTACATTGAGGAGCTTAAAGGAAGAGATAAGGAGTTGTAAGGAAGATAATTATCAGATCATATAGGAACAAGAGAATTAAGCAAAGGTTAATGATATACTCCTTCAGAGTTTGTCGGAATTGTAGCGACAAGGGCCGCTTCAGATCAGCCATGGACACGAGGATAGAACTAATGGGGCATATGGAAGTAGGTCTCCTGGTAGACATAGGTTGGATAGATCTAATATAGTGAGAGATGGCAGGTTGATGGACACTCCATAGGAGGGACGATGAGTACATGTATTCTTCTAGTTTCGGTTCTGATAGACATCATGATCGTCATTGCTATCATCCTTACAGGAAGGAATGATATGGGATACTTGCTAGATGAATTCAAGAAAGTGAAACCACCTACTTTTGATGGAGATATGAAGAAGCTGGAAGATGCAGAGGCTTGGATACTTGGGATGAACAAATTATTGAGTTGCATGAGTACACAGATAACATGAAGGCCAGAATAGTTATCTTCAACTTGAAAGGTAAAGCAAACATTTGGTGGGAAGATGTTAAGCGGGTTAGAGACATCAAGACAGATGACTCGAGTTGGCGGGAATTCAAGAGGCTTTTCAGGAAGAAGTACTTGTCAGAAACATACTACGACAGTAAGGCTAAAGAGTTCTATGAGCTAAAGATGGGATCAATGACAGATGAAGTGTACACGACCAAGTTTCTGAAGCAATTGGGGTATGCACCGTATCTTAATGATGAGAAGGCTAAAGTTCAGATATGTGCCAGTGGTTTGTCATTAGCATTTAGAGATCAAATTGAATATGATGAGCCTTGGTCACTTGAGGAAGTTATTGGGAAACTGAAGCATTACTATGAACAATCAAAGCGTAAGAATGAATCTCAACATGGATGGAAAGGAAAGGACAAAGGTAAAGGTAAATGGCAACCTAAAGGGTAAAGGCCTTCACATGCAGATGAGAAAGAGAATGTGGCACCGCAAAAGAGATTTAATGCAACTAGACATGTACATGGGTCACTTCAGCAGCAACAACATAAAGGTGAGGGCACTGGTCGGTTGGATTGTTGGACATGTGGTAAGGAGCACCTTAAGAGAGATTGTCCACACAATCAAGGTGGTAGGTCTCATATATACAATGCACAGGAGGCGCAAACTGTTGGGGATGTTGGTTAGAGTATTCCACTTATCTATGCGACATTGGACAATAAGCAGGCAGAACACTAGGAATCTATCATTGAGATGGATGGTAAGCTTTGTGATCAAGTCATTTCTATTTTGATAGACCCTAGATCTAATTATAACTATGTTAGTCCTGACTTGGTGGATAAGTGTGGTTTGAGTAAGGAATTGCATGCAAAGTCTTGGTTAGTACAGTGGGCTATAGGTACAAAGAAACAAGTTCATCATTGGGTAAGATCTTGTGCATTTTACTTGAATGGTATGCCTACCACAAGACATTTGAATGTATTATAGTTGGGTTCATATAGTATGTTGTTGGGCATGGACTCGTTGTATCTTCATAGGACCAAGGTAGACTGCTATGACAAAGATATTGAGTGTGTTGATGAAAATGGAGAACCAAGAGTCTTACAAGGTAAGAAGAAAGCCACATCAGTTAGGATGGTGACAACTATGCAAGCAAAGTGTAGCCGTAGGAAAGGGTGTATGTTATTTGCAGTACACATTTCTAGTGATAAGGGTAAGGAGGTTGAGGATGCATATGTTTTGAGCAGATACATAGTTTTACAACAGTTCAAAGATGTATTTCCCGATGACGTTATAGAGTTGCCACCTCACAGGGAGGTAGACTTTTCTATTGAGTTAGTGCCAGGGGCAGCTCCATCATCAAAAGAACCTTATAGGATGAGCACACTTGAGTTGGTTGAGTTAAAGTTGCAGCTAAAGGAAATGTTGGACAAGGGACACATTAGGCTAAGTGTATCACCATAGGGCGCACCGGTATTGTTTGTGAAGAAGAAAGATGGTACTCTCATATTATGCATTGATTACAGGTAGTTGAACAAAGTGACTATCAAGAACAGGTACCCTTTGCTGAGATTGATGAATTTTTTGACCAACTAAAGGGAGAAACATTGTTCTCAAAGAGTGATCTAAAATCTGAATACCATTAGGTACACATCAAAGACTCGGAGGAAATTTACAAGACTACTTTCTGGACCAAGTACGGGCATTATGAGTTTGTCATTGTTCTATTTGTCTTAACTAATGCTTCAGCTACATTTATGTGTTTGATGAATAGTGTGTTGCATACATATTTAGATAAGTTTGATATTGTGTTCATTGATGATATACTGGTATATTCTAAAAATGAGGAATGACATGATGAGCATATAGTAGGAGTGTTGAGGTTGTTGAGGGAGCATCAATTTTATGCTAAGCCCAGGAAGCGTAGTTTCTTTCAAACTAAGGTACACTACTTGGGACATGTTGTCTCCAAGGAAGGAATCACAGTAGATCCAGAGAAGACAAGGGACATCATGGAGTGCGTAGCTCCTAAGAGTGTGGATGAGGTAAGATCTTTCATGGGTTTGGCAAGATATTACAGGAGGCTCATCAGGAACTTCTCACAGATTGCTTATCCCATCACATCACTGCAAAGGAAAGGTAAGAAGTTTGAATGGGCAGAGGAGTGTGAGGCTAGCTTTGAGCAACTTAAGGATTTGTTGACACATGCACCAGTGCTACAGATTGTGGATCTGGACAAAGAGTTTGTGGTATGCACAATTTCTTGCAAGAGAGGGATTGGTGGAGTCCTTATGCAGGATGGATAGGTGGTATGTTACGAGTCCCAGAAACTAAATGAGCATGAGCATAACTACCTGACACATGATCTTGAGTTAGCAACAATCATACATGCATTGAAGATGTGGAGGCACTATGTTCTTAGTGGGAGGTTTGTACTGATGAGTGATCATAATGGGTTGAGGTATTTGTTTGACCGGCCGAATCTGAATATTAATAGATAGGTACAGGTACATCACTTGGCAGTTATGAGCTCCTATGAGATAGACTTACAGGATAGGATCCTGCAGGCAGGTCAACAGGATGTTATGTATATGGAGATTGTGCACAAGTTGCAGCATGGTACAGGTGCAGCTACATGTACAGGTACAGGTATAGGTGCAAGTACACAGGGTATGGATTATTATCTTACAATGGATATATTGGTTAGGATCCGAGATAATATATATGTATTGGACAATAGTGAGCTCAAGAAGGTGACCTTGAGGGAGTTTCATGTGAAACATTATTTAGGTCACCCAAGTTTTCAAAAGAAACTGAAAGCAATGAAGAGATTCTACTATTGGTTGAATTTGAAGAGGGATGTATCAGAATTTGTGGCGAGGTGTTTTGATTGTTAGCGAGTGAAAGCAGAGTGTAAACATCCTGGTGGACCTCTACATCTGATCGCAATTCCAGAGTGGAAATAGGAGGCTATTTCCATGGATTTAATCACAGGGTTGCCTAAGACAGTGAAGGAGCATGATTCAATTATGGTCATTGTGGACATATTAAAAAAGGTTTCACACTTCATTCCGGTGAAGTCTAAATTCTCAGGTAGCGATGTGGAATAGGTATTCATTAGAGATGTAGTCAGAATTCACGGTGTTCCAAAGAAGATTGTTTCATCTAGGGATGCAAAGTTCACTTCCAAGTTTTGGGAGGAGTTATTTGTAGGTTTGGGCACAAAGTTAGCCTTTAGAACAACTTATCATCCACAGACAAACAAAAAAATAGAGAGGGTCAACAGGATATTAGAGGACATGTTGAGGATGTATGTGATGCATCAACAGAAGAAGTGGGAATAGTATCTTCCTTTGGTAGAGTTCGCATACAACAACAATTATCAAGAGTCATTAAGGATGCATCCTTTTGAGACATTATATGGGTGGAGTTGTAACACTCCTATCAGTTGGAGTGATCTTGTTAGCAGGGTATTGATTGAACCAGAAATGTTGGAAGAAATGGAATAGGAAATGCAGGTGATCAAGTAAAATATAAAGGCAGCACATGATAGGAAGAAAGTCTATGTAGATCGGAGCAGGTTGTTTAAGGAGTTACAGGTTAGGGAACAAGTGTACTTGCGCATCAAACCGAAGAGAGCTCCTTGCGGATTGGATCACGTGCTAAGCTGGCACCACGGTTTTGTGGACCCTTCAGTATTGTTGAGAGGATTGGGCCAATAGCCTATCGACTTGCACTGCCTCAGACAATGAAAGTCCATGATGTTTTCCATGTATCTTTTCTTAAGAAATATGTTAAGGACGTTGATCATGTGATTGACTAGTTTGTATTGCATGTGGAACCAAATGGAGAATTCCAGTTAGAGCCTCAGTGCATATTGCAAAACAAGGTGCTCATGCTCTAGAATCGAGAAATCGAGTAAGTTAAAGTGCAATGGAAGAACTTTGGGCCCAATGAAGCTACATGGGAGATGGTGGATCAGATGCGGGCTATGTATCCTTCCTTGTTTTTCGGTTGAGGCAAAGCAACCTCGATATGGTGGCTTGGTATATGCTTTGTTATGGTGTTTTGGTATAAGTTTTGATATGGTGTTTTGGTATATGCTTTGATATGGAGTTTTGGTATATGCTTAGATATGGTGTTTAGTATATGTTTAATATATGTTTTGGTATATGATTTGATATATGTTTTGGTATATATTCATGATGATGTTGTTATATGTACATATGTGTATGGATGTAAATATTGCCATGAGCTATGTTATAAAGCTCCACTATGCGGTATGGGTGTTATGTCATTATGATTATGTTGTCATGTTACTATGTTATCATTGGTTATGTTATCATGATTTTATGATGACATGTGGGTTGGAACTTAGCAGGATGATCATTGATAATACCGTAATGATTTCTGTTATAAAGCTCCACTATGCGTTATGTTATCATGTTTTCATGATGTTTTGTCTTGAGTAGGTCTTTCATTGTAAATACTGCAACGATTTGTGTTATAAAGCACCATGAGCAGTATGTCTTCTTTCAGTGGGTTGTTGAGGTATATTTGTGGTTGAACACCGAGGACGGTGTCCCCCAAGGGGGAGGGTTATGTCACAAACCTCGTGAAAATTCCATGTAATAAAAGTTAAAAACAATAACCATGGTCGATGGGACACTTATTCCAAGATGAATGTTGGGCATGACATCCTAGGGGGTGCTCATTTGGTTGTTTGTGGCTAAGGAAATGGGCAAAGGCAATGGCTAAGGCTTTGGAAAGGTAAAATGGATTTTTTGGCACATTTATTATGAAAATAATGGAAATTAGAAGAAAAGGAAGGTGAAAGGTCACAGGTTGCATGTGAGTTGGAAAAGGAAGGAAAATAATGGAAACTGAAGAAAATAGAGGCCTCATTCATAAAAACGCTTATGAGAATCAGTTGGTAACCTTTTGTCAGTTGAGTTTTGGATCTCTCTCAATACTCTGTCTCTCTCTCATACTCTTGGAAACTTAGAATTTTCTTGGAGCATTTTGGCATTGGAGCAGGAAAGTCAAAGAAGGAAAGATGAAGAAAATATCAAGAAAGGAAAGGCAGGATCAAGCAACTACAACAGGATTCATTGCAGGTATCGAATTGCATTTGTATTTTCCTTACTATATTTGGCATGCATGGTATTGCATGTGGTTATTTTCTATCATGGCATGGATTTC
This sequence comes from Pinus taeda, assembly GCA_000404065.3. NCBI lineage: Eukaryota > Viridiplantae > Streptophyta > Pinopsida > Pinales > Pinaceae > Pinus > Pinus taeda. The sequence continues at coordinate 99,465 of APFE030534378.1, read as the reverse complement.
GCTATGTGTGACATTATTTTCGGCCTAGCCTTTCCATTTCCGGATAGCCATGGTGTGATGGGGTTCTCATGTTTTGGTTGAGTTGGATTTCCAGATGGGTTCGAAGCTGAGTGAGGTGGATTTATGAAATGATAGCACACATGGCTTAGTAACCCTTGAGCCAAATTATGGGTTGTTGTAAAGCCAAATTTTTTGTTGCCTTATATGGCCTAGGAATCCTTGCCGTGAATGGCAGGATATATGGTAAATCCTAGAGGTGGTATTCTCTTTATTGGGCCTAGTAATCTCGGGCTTGGGATATGTGGTAAAGCCTGGAGAATGGGTCTTGGTTTAGGGCCTAGTGCTTCAAGTTTGGATTGCAGTAAAGCCAGACATACTAGGAGACAAGAAAATTCCTCATGATGTAGTTGGAGAAATCTGGTGGCATCCATGCTTGTTTGGCCTAGTGATCGAATGGAGATCACGATAAATCCTATTATGATGTGTTCATTGCGTTGGCCTACTGATCGAGTGGAGATCACGATAAATTCTATTATGATGTGTTCATTGTGTTGGCCTAGTGATCCGGGATGGATTATGATAAAGCTTGGTTTCTGTTGATGAGGGTGAGGTGTTTAGCCTTGGTATGCCCTGGTTGGTTCTTTTGGTTGAAGTCCGACATTCATGCTTGGAATATGGCACAAGGGTGAATGGCTGAAGAGAGATTTGGCTCAGCCATTCTATGGTCGGGTGGAACATGGTAGTTCCATCTTTGGTTGGTTTATTGCATTCATTATGATAAATTCATTTCCTTGATTTCTAAGTGCAAATGAATTGATGTATATGTGGATTTTGATGGATGATATGTTTATGGTAATTTTATTCCTCTTAGGCTAGTTATATGTATATTTTATGACAACAACTATGTATGGCTCTCAGCGTGTTTTTACTTGTAAATGAATGGATATTCATCTATGGCTTAATAGATGATAATGCAACAAATGACATGAGGGAAAAATGGTTCATAATGATTCTTAGATAAATATGAGATCCCTATACTTAATTCTCTTATTTACACATATAGGTTACATGTTGATGACTTGTTTGACGAAATGCCTGTCATGGCTAGTAGGGGTTTGGTTATGGACTTTTTCAGCTTATTTCTTGTGCGTCATTGTTTCCCTGTACTTTAATTGTTTTCAAGCTATCACTCCATTCTGGGCAGTGGCCTAGGCTCTGGGCCTGAAAAAGTGGCTTAAATCCCGGGGTCACTGGCACAAAACTGACAATTTTGGTATATGGTCATTGGCAAGAAAGCCTATGATAGTGACTTTAGGTTGTTGGTCGATCTCTTGCCCATAGCATGAGAGTGACTATGGCCTAAGAGATCCAAAACAACAGTTGGACCCAAGGACAGGTTGTTTGAGTGGATGACTTGTCTCCTGAGGGTTCCGTTGATTATGTTGGATGACTATGTGTGATGTTTCTGTCGATTCCACTTCCTTAAGGTCACATAGGAGATTGAATTTGATCATAGTACCCTCTCGTCTCATTTTTACCCTAGTTGGCATGGTTACTTTGGTGGATGTGGGAGGAGGGTGTTACCGTCTTTTCCCTTCCATCCTTGCTGAGATTCATTCTTATGCTTTTCTTGTTCATAACAATGCTTCAATTTCCCAATAATTTCCTCAAGTGATCAAGGCTCATCATACTTAATCCGATCTCTAAATTCTAATGGAAAAACACTAACAAATCATTGAACTTTAGCCTTCTCATCAGTAAGATACAGTACATACCTCAATAGCTCCAGAAAATTGGTCGTGTACTCTTCATTTGTCATTGATACCATCTTTAGCTCATAGAATTCTTTGGCCTTACTGTCATAGTACCTCTCTGACAAGTACTTCTTCCTGAAGAGCCTCTTGAACTCCTTCCAACTCAAATCACCTGTCTTGATGTCTCTGACCCGCTTAACATCTTCCCACCAAAAGTCTACTTTACCTTCCAAGCTAAAAATCGCTACTCTGGCCTTCATGTTATCTGTGTACTCATGCAACTCAAAGAATTTTTTCATCCCATGTATCCAAGCCTCTGCATCTTTCAGCTTCTTCAAATCTCCATCAAAATTAGGTGGATTTACTTTCTTAAACTCATCTAGCAATCATCCCCTATTATTCCTTCTGTAAGGATGATAGTGATGACGATCATGATGTCTATCAGAACCAAAACTAGAATAGTACCCATATCCATCGCCTCTCTTATCCGGAGTATCCAACAACCTTCCATATATCACCGTATCATATCTATCTGACCTATGTCTACTAGGATATCTACTACCATATGCCCCATTAGTTCTATCCTCATGTCCATGGTTGATCCAAAGTGGCCCTTATCGCTGCAAGTCTGACAAACTCTAAAGGAGTATAGCTTTAACCTCTGCTTGTTTCTCTTGTAACTATATGATCCAGTCATTATCTGCCTTACAATTCCTTATCTCTTCCTTTAAGCTTCTTAGTGTATCTGCCAAATCATAAGAGTGCCTCACACCACGTTGCTAAAATGATGCATGGGGAGATTCTATGTAGTCTACCACCTTGCTAGCCATTTGGTCTCTTTTCCTACAATGCATAATATGTCAGATAAACCAAATCACAATAAATCAATGTACCTTAGTATAATTTTTGGAGGATGCCTTGCTTGCAAGATCATCAAATCAATGTGATACATGTATAACATAATCATAACAACATATAGACATATAAAAAGTAAGTGCATCAACGCATAAACATCATTCTAGCTAGTTTCCAGTCATCAATGCAAGGCCATATCAACAATGCATGCTATGACCTCATGCATGAAAATAACTATTACTCCATTGTACACATTGCCACATGCAACCATCAACATGCATAAGCGATGCCAAATCAACTACACATACGCATATACGCATGTAGTCAAGCATAAGTGATCAATTCTTGTAATCAACCTACAAGATTGATACATGTAATCAATCTACAAGACTGATACATGTAATCAAATCTACAAGAGTGTAGCCTAACATACAAGTAAGTAAGAAAGTGACATAAAATCAACATCTAAGTGACATATAACAATATGCAACCAGTCATATACTCATGACAAATGAATTCAACAAAATCAACATAGCCACTTAGACATCCTGTCCCTGGGTCCCACTAGTGTTATGAACATCTTAGGCCTCAGTCACTCCCATCTTATAGGAAAGATAGCATCCAAAAACCCAAAGTTTCTCTCACAGGCTTTCCTGGCAACGACCAAAGACTAAATTTGTTGGTGCTATGCCATCAACCATGGGATTTGAGCCACTTTCTTAGGCCCAGAGCCTAGGTCACTACCCATAAAAAAAATGATAGCTCAGGAATAGTAAAAGAACAAGGAAACAATGATGTAAAATCAATAGTTTGAACAAGACCTTAATCAGACCCCTACTAGCCATGCCAGACATTTCGTCAAACATGACATCAACATGTAACCTACATGTGTAAACAACATAATTAAGTGTAGGGATCACATACTTATCTTAGAATCATTATGAACCATTATTGCCTCATGTCATTTGTTTCATTATCATCTATTCGGCCATAGATACATTATCCATTCATTTACAAGCAAAAACATGTTGAGATCCATACCTAGTTGTTGTCATAAAACACACATATAACCAACATAAGAACAATATAAATACTCATGAAAGTACAACCATATAAACCACATATAATCCATCAAAATGCTAATAGAAATACAAGGAGAAATAACCTTTCATTAATGATCCAAACCTGGGATGGGACTTCCATGTTCCTCCCGACCATAGAATGGTTGAGCGAAATCTCTCTTCGGCCATTAACCCTTGTGCCATATTATAAGCATGAATGTGGTACTCAAACGAAATGAACCAACTAGGGCATACTGAGGCTAAGCCACCTCACCCTCATCAATAGAAACCAGGCTTTACCGTAATCCATCTTGGATCACTAGGCCAACACAATGAATGCATCATAATAGGATTTACCGTGATCTCCACCCAATCATTATGCCAAACAAGCATGGATGCCACCTGATTTCTCCACCTACACCGTGAGGAATTTTTCTGTCTCCTACTCTCTCAAGATTTACCGCAATCCAAACCCGGATCACTAGGCCCTAAACCAAGACTCACTCTCTAGGCTTTACCGCATATCCCAAACCCAAGATTACTAGGCCCAATAGGGAGAAACCCACCTCTTATCTTTACCGTATATCCTGGCACTCACCGGTAAGGATTCCTAGGCCCACTGAGGCAACACAATCCTGGCTTTACCGCAACCCACAGTCTAGCTCATGGGTCACTAGGCTAGTGGCTTTACCATGATCCACAGTCTAGTTCAGGGACCACTAGGCCGTGTGCTCTATCATTCGAAGATCCACCCCACTCAGCTTCGAATCCATCTGGCAATCCAGCATAACCAAAACACGAGAACCCCATCACACCATGGCTATCCGGAAATGGCAAGGCTAGGTTGAAAATATTGTTACACCTAGCAAAACCCATGCCACAACAACAAAAGAAGCACATGAAATACCATGCATGCCAAATATAGCAAGGAAAATACACATGCAAATCGATACCTGCAATGAATCCTATTGTAGCTGCTTGATCCTGCCTTCCCCTGCTTGATCTTTACTTCCTCTTTCCTTCTTTGCCTTTCTTGCTCCAATGCCAAAATGCTCCAAGAAAAATCTAAGTGTCAGAGAGTGAGAGAGAGAGAGATAATAATGAAAGAGCTCCAAAACTCAACTAACAAAAGGTTACCAACTGATCCTCATAAGCCTTTTTATGAATGAGGCCTCTATTTTCTTCATTTTCCATGTCTTTCCATGTCCTCAAAGTGAGCAATGGCTTGAGCTTATCTTTCAATGTAATATGGTAGGACCTGAGGGTTGTTGGCCAAGTGTTGATGGGCATATATTAAGGCTGAGGGATCCTCCGGTTCTGCCCTGATCATGAGCGGTTCACTTAGCTCCCTGTTCATAATATTCCAAATCTCTGCTGCTCTCTTTTCCTCATGATTTAACCAAGAGGCCATGGCCATAAGTTGCACATCGCCCAATGCAACATTGGGGTCCCACAGATTCATGTATGGAAGGGCCAAGTTGTGTAAATAGAATTCTGATAACTTGGCCTTATCTTCTGCTAAGCGACTATCACACAAAGCCATGAATTGATGGTAATTTTGAAATGGAATGGTGCCCCTTTGGGCCAAGGTGTTAATTTGGAATTGCAACCATTGATCTTTGAGATATAAGGCATATGACTTGGTAGGTTGCCTACATTGTAGGGCTTCTATTGCCCAGCTGGCCATGCAGGCCAGTTGGGCTTCTTTCTCTTGTACCTGTTGCTTTAGAAACTGTACTTCCTCTACTACTTGTGACTCCTCCTGTAGCTGTTTTGTTAGCACCTCAACCTCAGCCTGCAACCTGTCCTCTCTCTGTTGTTCATCAGACGTTTCCTTGTCTACTGGAGGCCTTTATTGCTGCTGTTGTTCTCCCAAAATGGAGGGCCTATCCTCTCTATGACTTTCCTGTAGCTGTAGCTGTTGTTTTAGCAGCTCATTCTCTTCCTGTAGTTTGGCCCTTTGACTGCTTTCCACATGCCTTACCATGGCCAATTCTTTTCTTGATTCCTTGAGTTGTTCTTCCAGGTGGCCTATGTTTGCCACATCCTTGGACTTGGTAATCCTCATCCAAGTGTGAGTCCTAACCCTTTCTTCTTCTAGTGCAAAGAAAAGTGGCACCACAAATTTCTAGGGAATTATCTTCTCGGCTTCTAACAGGTTGTAGTGTGAGCCCAAGCTAGGCTGAGGGCTTGGTTCTAGTATCTCCTCGGTATTTTCTTCTCCCTGCTCTTGTTTGGCGGCCTTTTCCTCCAATTTCTCGGTCTCTTTTAACTTAGCCAGAGTTTCCTGTAGAGCCGTCTCGACTTCCTGTAGAGCTGTCTTCGAGATCATCCTAATTCTCTCGCTCCAGGTGGAAGTTTTTGGGCTTCCTCGTTCATAGGTGATGGATACCTTTGAAGGAGACTCTTCTTTTGGTTTAGTTGTTGTGTCCTCAATGACAATTGGCTCCTTTGACTGTGGTTGGGGTCTGCCACTTTGATCCGTGTGCTCCTCCTTGCTTTAAAGTACATGGAGGTTTGCCTCTTTCTCTTCCCTTTTTGTTCTGGAGGTGTGCCTAAGGTAGCAAGCACAGCTGCTGCCTCCCTTGCTAATATCTCAGGTGATTTCTCCTCTTGCTGTTCTTTTTCCCTGCTTCCTGTAGAAGTCCCTGTGTCAACTGTTTCTGTCTGTGTTGCTGCTATTTCAGGATGTGTCTTTTCCTTTTGTTTATGTGTGCCTGCTTTGGCTATGACAACCTTCATTTGGGGTTTTTCAACCCTCTTTGCTCTACTCTGCATTCTCTTTTCCCTTGGTGTTTGTGCTGTTGTTTCCTCCTCTGTTTTAGGCTCAGCAATCTGGCCCATTGCCCCTTTTTCTTTCTGTTCTTGCCGTGCTTGAATGTCCTTTGTTCCTTCACCATTGGTTTTCTCACCTTCTTCAGTGTGTTCTCCCTCCTCACTACTGGATGGGGTGATTTTTTCGGCCAGAATTCTAATATTGTCATCCCTAGACATGTTTCGGAAGATTTCCCAAGATATGGGGACAATGTAGGTGTGCAAGGCATCTTCCACCAATAGTTTGATGAGCCCATGATGGGCCAATTGATCTGGGATCCCTTCATTTAACTTTGTTCCACATTCAATTAGTGATTGACAAAGAAAATAGGGGATGCTCAGTTTCTTGTTTGGAGGCAAGTCAATCCCATGCGTTAGTTCACACAGCAACCTGAAATGATAACTATAGATGATGCTAAACCTCCCTTCACATGTAATGTACTTCATAATTTGGAAACTGACTTCACTCCAGAGAGGAGGCAAGGTGGTTCTCCTAACCCCGTTTTTGTCTTCTTAAGGATGCTCCTCGGGCAGAAAGAATGTTTCCTTAGCAACTTTTCCCAATGACCTCTCTTCTTTTCTCCAAGGGAGCCCCAATAGTAGACCAGTAACTCGATTGATGAGCTCAGGGGTAAGTTCTAGGGTCAAACCCCTAAAACTAACTTTGGCATGTGTCTTTGATTGAGGTCTCAGGGACATTAAAAATTCCTCAGTTATCTCCTCGTCATGACCGTGAATTTTGTCAAAGAAGGACATCCAATTGGCTCGGGTGAAAAGGTCCACCACCTCAGGATGCTCGTGCAGTTTGCTAGAGTCCGAGGGTTCTTTCCTTATGAATCCCCCTGGCATGGTGAGAGTGCTCTTTTTATGCTTTAATTAGAAAAGGGAATGTTGTTTATGGTTTCCCCTGAACCCAGGAAGGAACTTCTCAAGTGCCCAATATCAACTCGCAACAATTCCCTAGTTTTAAGACTGATGTTACCCAGAACTCGGTTGTCTGTTTATGAAAGGAAGAATTTTGTTTCTACAGACAGAGTATAGAGATCAAGTTTTCTTCTCAGCACACAGACATATATGCAAATTCAAAATTTTTCATACATAGGCTGGCCTCCATAGCTGCATATATCTTCCCTACAGGAGAAAAAAAAAAAGGAAACATGGAGGAGAATTTTGATGCAGAAACAATTGGGAAACCTAGTGCAATACACAGGCAAATGTTTTACTTCCAATACACAGGCAGATTTTTCCTCTAATTTTCCAACCTGATGCCATTCAATTCACCACCTTTGCAAAACATACCATGCATAGAGGAGTTTTTTTCGAGCCTACCTCGTTTGGAGCTCCAAATTCGACGAAAAAATCCCATGCTTTCTTGCTCCGGAAAGCTGTGTAGTCTTTCCTGTAGAACTCTTCCTGTAGAAGGCCCCCCGGTTTCTGTAGAATGTCACTGCTCCTCTGAGCGAGCCCGATACATGGTAGATTTTCAAAAACAAGCAGAAAAACCGATGGAGGACGACTGGTTAACAGTTTTTGGAAGCAGAGGATGTGTACTCCAATCGAGGATGTTGCAAGTACAAAATGAACAAAAGGTGGTGTAAGTTTCAACCGGGCATATTTTAACTGCGGCGGGATTCGTGGTGAGGAAATGAGGTGGCCGGACCAAACCGTTGATCCAACGTCACGGCCATAATTTCTCTGCGTGTTTCTGGCCGCCATCACCTACCCTTTGTCGTTATCCGTCGCCACCACTACCAATCCCGACGATTTCCCTGAATGGACACTCCACACGTGCTGGCTGCACATCTCGTCAGCAATTTTGAATGTAACTGGGCTCGTTTGGATCCCACGAGGCTATGTAACTAGCCGAGAGTGGCCAGTTGACTGGCCACTGATTCCATTCAATCTAAACCATTCTCATAGGCATGGAGCTTTTAAAATATAGTTTATGCAATTGACGAATGAGTTTAGGCACTTACCTGTGTGGTCACGACCGCGTTATGCAGACTTCGGGTCTTGGAACCACTCCTTTGTTTGTTGCTGCTTCATGCACGGGTTTTGGAACCCATTCCTTCATTCTTTGATGTTACATGCACGGGTTTTGGAACGCATTCCTTCGTTTGTTGTCGTTGCATGCACAGGTTTTGCTTGGCTTCGGCTGCTGATGATATTCTCACGTTGAAGATGAGACCTTTGCATGTCTCCTTTGTCATTTTCGGCTACCCCTCTCTCCAGAGTATGTCTTCCAAAGGGATCAGCTTCTACAAGATTCCTGTAGGATGTCCTGTAGCTATGTCTCCTCTTGGGATGCAAGCTAGACTAAGCAGGGCTAAATTGCTGACGAGGGGTTCGGATGATGAGGAGTCCAGATGGAGATTGACAGGTATGGTAAGTGAGAAACTGCTCTTGATTTGTCAATAAAAGGTTTTGCTAGCAGTATAAAGAAACAGGGTTTTCTGTGTGTGACTGTGCAGAAACAAATAAAAGGATGAGTGCAACAGAGGTGTAAAGAGATGAAAGTGGGTGACATATGGTGATGGATGGAAACAAGGGTGTTTGCAGGCCTAACAGGCAGATTCCCAACCTTCGAATTCTCTCTCGAGATCAATTTTGGCCTGTCTGTAGGTTCTATAGGATCTTCTTGTAGAAGACATAGAACTTTCCTGTAGAAGGCACAGAACTTCCTGTAGAAGGCACAGAACTTCCTGTAGAAGGTGAAATCTTAACCCGAATGTGATCAAATTTTAGGAAAGGGGAGTGGTCATGGAGGAATTGTTTGTGAGGGATGCTTGCAGCCTGGTGCTGACCTCTGTCCTTGTTTTGTGCGATCCTCCTAACTTGCAATGTCTTCCCTGTGACCTGCAATTATTCAATAGAGATTAGGTCTATTTCTTGTTTTTCTTTTTTTCTTTTTTTGAGAGAGACAGCTAGGGTGCCTCCAGGAGGTTTTCACCCTCACTGTCTGCCCTGGGCGCCTCTAAGAGGTTTTCACCTAAGGATCTTTTTATTCTTTTTCTGTCTTTTTTTTCTTTTCTTTTTTTTCTTTTCTTTTTTTTGAATGATCAAGGTGTGGGTGGAGTAGAGATAGGGCCATGCTCCACTACTAGCACGGATTTATCCAGCGTTTCAATGAACTCCTGCTTAAAGGGGCTTCCTGTAGATCTTCAATCGATGCCCATTGACGAGCATGGGGATGGCTTCTTCATCAATGGTCCTGATAAGGACTGAACTATTGTCATTGCCACTGTATATGGTCCCAGCCACCTTGTCCTTAGCTTCCCTTTGAAAGCCTTGTATCTCAAGTCATATAGCAGTGCCCAATCTCCTCGCTGAAATTGCTTTTCGTTAAGGTGTCAGTCATGCCATATCTTTCTCTGGAGTTGGACCACTTCTGAGTGGAGGAGGGCCTGCATTCTCTGTTCATCCAATCCATTCAGTTGTAGTAATCTTTCCTGTTGTGCATGGCTGAGGTCTAGGTCCAGCTGATCTGCCAACCTCAATGTGTTGTACTCAAATTCTATAGACATCAAAGCCTTCTTCCCATAGACCAGCTCATAAGGTGTGAAACCTGTTGTAGTTTTCCAACTGGTGTTGTAGGCCCAAGTGGCCTCAACCAAGCGATCTGCCCAATCTTTTTTGCTGCTACTCACCACTTTAGTCAAAATATCTTCCAAAGCCCTATTAGTGACTTCCACCTACCCATTTGCTTGCGGATGATAAGGGGTGGAGGTTTTGTGCTTAATCTTGTGATGAGCGAGCAGGTCTTCAATCAGGTTAGAGGTGAACTGACTTCCTTGATTTGTGACCAATTCTGTTGGGTAGCCAAACTTGTAGAAGATATTTTCCCTCAAAAAATTAGCCACTTTTTCTTCTGTCGCTGCCGTGATTGCCTTTGTCTCTGCCCACTTTGTCAGGTAGTCCGTGCACATAATGATGTAAGACTTTTGCTTTGAAGGAGGATTGATAGGACCCACAAAGTCCATGCCCCGCTTCTCAAATGGCTCGAAAGTCACTTGAGGTTGGAGGGGCATTTCATCCCTCCGAGTCGGTTTCCCCATCCTTTGACACCGGTCACATTGGCTAATGTATCTTCTGACATCTTGATGAAGAGTGGGCCAATAGTAGCCTGCCTGTAGAATTTTGAAGGCTGTCATTTTTGCTGCAAAGTGACCTCCACATGGTCCATCATGACAGGTTAGGAGGATGTCAAAAACCTCCTCCTCCTTGACACAACTCCTCAAGATCTGATCTGGGCCAAGTATAAATAGGTTGCCCCCAATCCATGTGAATGGGGCACTTTTCCTCACGATTTTGCTCTTCTCTTTTGAGGATAGGTGTGGAGGGAACTATGCTGAAACCAAGTAATTTGCTATATCAACAAACCATGGAGAGAGTACTGAAATAGAAAATAGGTGTTCATCTGGCATTTGATCATCTACCTTCCCTTCTTCACCTGCAGGCAAATCTAATCTAGACAGAAAATCAACAACAACATTTTCCTTGCCTGGCTTGTCAACAATGGTTAAGTCAAATTGCTGCAATAAAAGTAACCATCTAATGATACGAGCATTTACATTAGGTTTATTCATCAAATACCTAATCGCAACATGATCAGTGTGTACGAATGTTTGATAACCAGTGATGTAGTGTCTGAACTTGTTTAGGGAATGGACTACAGCTAGGAGCTCTTTTTCGGTCACAGTATAATTTAATTCTGCCTTGGATAGGTTTTTGCTGACAAAGTATATGGCATATGGTAGCTTCTCTTCCACTTGTCCTAAGGCTGCCCCTATGGCTTTGTTCGAGGCATCAGTGTGGACTTGGAAAGGTAGGGCCCAGTTTGGACCTCTCAAGATTGGGGCAGCTACTAGCTTATCTTTCAACTCATCCAGAGCCTCTTGATAGTTGTCAGTCCATATAAACTCAACATCTTTCCCCAAAAGACCAAACAATGGCGAGGCTAGCTTACTTAAATCTTTAATGAATCTTCTATAATATCCTGCTAAGCCTAGAAAACTCAGAACATCTCTTACCTTTTGAGGAGGCAGAACCTTTTGGATGATAGCAATTTTGTTATGATCCACCTGTAATCCTTGTTGAGAAATTGTATGACCTAGCACGGTCCCTTCATTCATCAAGAATTCACATTTTTCAGGACTGAGGGATAGTTTCATTTCAATACACTTGGTTAAAACTTTTCCCATGTTAGTCAATGCTTCTTGGAAGTTAGACCCGTAAGGAGTAAAGTCATCCATATAGATTTCCACCGAATCATGAACCAGTTCAACAAATATGCTCAGTACTACTCTATGGAAAGTGGCAGGAGCGTTGCATAGCCCAAAGGGAAGGACCCGGTAGGCAAAGGTACCCCATGGACAAGTGAAAGTGGTATTATCATGGTCTTCCGGGTTGATTTGGATCTGATTATACCCGTTGAACCCATCTAGGAAAGAAAAGAACTTCTTCCCTGCCAGCCCATCTAACACTTGATCTATGAAAGGCAAAGGGAAATGGTCCTTCTTGGCGGCTTTGTTAAGTTCTTGATAATCTACACAGATTCTCCACTTCCCATTTTTCTTGGGCACGAGCACCAGAGAAGAAACCCATTCACTGTCAGAGATGGGGTAGATGAATCCTGCATCCAGCAACTTTTGTAATTCCTCTTTAGCAATGTCCTTAAGGGCTGGATTCATTCTCCTCTAGGGCTGCCTGACTGATTTACAATCCTCTTTAATGTAAATGTGATGGGTATAGACCGAAGGGTGGACTCCTTTCATCTCCTTATAGCTCCAAGCGAAAGCATCCAAATGGCGGTTCAGTAGGCTACACCTTCTCCTGAGAAGGGGATAGCGATGAGCTGATCTTCAAGGTTCTTTCAGGGCCAAATTCCACATTCTTAACTCTGGGAGAGGTCAGATCAGCTACACAGAGGTCCACTACAGCGCTGGCTTGGGTACCTTCCACCAACTCCTCTAATGGCAGCACAATGGGAGGCGGATTTTGAATCAAATTCTCAATCAGGTCATCCTCGGTTTGAGGACCTCTCTGAGTGGCTTCCAGTGTGCACACTGGTGCAGAGTAGACTTCATCCTCATCTTCCACCTCCAACTAGAGAGGTAAGTCATGTTCTAGTAGAGTTTGGGTGGGAGGATATAGGACTAGCTGTTTGGACATAGGCCCATTCTTGATGGTCATGCTCCCAGATCGACAACTGATGTAAGAATCCGCAGTAGCTAACCAAGGCCTTCCCAAAATGAGGGGGTATCCAGTGAGTTTTGCCTTTGGTTAAAGGACCAAGAAGTCCACAGGGTATTCCCAAGAATCAACAGAGACCATGACATCCTCGATAATCCCTTCGAGAGTCACGATGGAGCGGTCTGCTAGTTGCAGTACTGTCGAGGTCTTTATTAGGGGACTCTCAAGGTTAAGTTTGAGCATAGTGTCCCTGGTCATCACATTAATGGCAGCCCCTAGATCAATCAGGGTGTGGGGGATTATGGTGCCATTGATGTGGACATCAACTACAGGACTCCCAGGGTCCAAATATTTTGGACAGATTACTTGTCCCAACATCAGATCGAACAGTTGTCCTATGACATTGATAGTTGGGGCATCTCTCTTGCGCCTGCCTGGGTGCCTAAAACACTTCTCTTTGATCAATTTGTTGTAGATTGGTACATCTTTTATGGCCTAGAGAAGTGGTATTTTCACACACAACTGTTTAAGAACTCCCAGAAGTTCAGTCTCCTCTGGGTTTGGTTGCGTGGTTTCCATTAGTCTCTCACGAAAGGGTGGAATGGCTTCGGGTTCACTTTCCTGTTTCTCTTCCTCATCCTCCACAGGAGGAGGTTGGCGATTTGGAAGGACCTTCCCAGATCGTAGGTTGATCTCCTGAATCTCCACAGCGTAGGTAGGGCATGTTGTCTCTCTAGTATATACCTGCTGGGCCTATCTGTTATTGGGGTTCGGGTTCGGTTGAGCAGGCATCTGGGGTTGTCTTGGAGGAGCAGGAGGTAATGGTTGTGGTTGAGCAGGTGGTGGAGGTAAAATAACGAGAGGAGAGTTGTATTGGGGCCTCCACCCCGGCTGAGGTGCATTCCGCTGAGGTTGTGGCTGAACGTGAAAGTGAAACAAATGAGCAGCAGGTTGAGTTTGGTATTGAGATGGATAAGACCAAGGAGGAGGTGCGGACCAGGAAGGATGAGCAGGGGGACCCCAAGAAGATATGTGAGCAAATTGGTTGGGGTTGTAGTAAGTTTGGGATGTCCCTTGCATCCCTTGCTGATAAGGTCTAGATCCATGCAGCCTCCTTTGGTTGAGGAAGTAGAGTGGTTTAGTGGCTCCTTCAGCCCCCTGGTACATAGCTTTAAGTCCGGGTAAGGTTAGGCACTGGTTTGTAGGGTGGTCTTCCTCACAAATGAAACATACCTCTACTGAGTGCAATGGACACTTGTTCTTAGGATGCTTCCTTGTACATCTGGGACAAAAGATGGCCAAAGCCCTCTCAGCTTCCTATTTCTTCTGTTGGATTCGGAAAGTATCCAGTTGCACGGCAATGGTCTGTCGCATCTCACTTTTAAGGTCTTCCATCTGGTTTGTAAACTCATGTTTGGAGAAGGTGGCACTGGCTGAAAGTGGATTCCCCCTACCTCTTTTCCAAGCTGCCCTAGAGTGATTTCTAAACACAGTCTTTATGTCATCATAAGGTAGTTGGTAGATGTCTCCGCCAGCTAGCAAATGGAGGGTATCTAGAAGGTCTTTAGGGACTCCTCGGAGTAGAACCAGCTTCAGAGATTCAGGGTCAAGTGTGCACCTGGCTCTTTTATAACTAAGTTGGAACCTTTCTTCATAGTCTTCTAAAGATTCATCACTTCCCATGGTCATCCGAAAGATTTCTCCCTTCGTTTCCTTTGACCTACAATAGTCCCGGTATTTGTTGTTAAAGGCTTGTTGCATTTGAGCCCAAGTTGTGATATTGTTTCCAGGTAACCCCATGAACCAGCGTAGGGCTGCATCCTTGAGGGTAGATGGAAAGAGTTTCAACTTTTGCTCGTCTTTTGCATAGTCATAAGTTTGAAAAAGGACAACAAACTCAAACAAGAAGGTATCAGGGTCTTCATTGGTCAATCCATGGAAGTGAGGTAAGGCTGAGGGACTTATGTTTTTCATTTTCGTGTCCCCATTGGTCTCTCGGATGGGAAAGGCACCATTTATTCTCTCCTCATCTCCTATACCGTTTCTGTGTTCAGACATGGTCTCAAGACGAATGTTCTCTTGCTCTTCTTTTGTTATAGGATCTTCGTATATCTCTGGAGGTTCACCTATGGGTTCTTCTGGATCACTGCCAATGAAGAAGAGAGAAGGGTGACTCAGTCATGTAGTGGGGGTGTTGGGTAAGAATTTTCCTGTATTGTCTCTGTTCCTACGAGGCATGAAAGGGAATATTTTTGGCTGATTTTTGGTGTTTTTTTCTACTTGTACCTGCAAAACTAAAATTGATTGAACTGCAACTAACTAAAATCTGTCTTGCTGAAATGAAAATGCAGAATTGAAATGAAAGCGGGGAATGACTAATCTATGTTGCTGAAATGGAATTGCAGAATGGAAATGCTAAGCTACGCTTGCAGAATTGAAATGCTACTCTAGGAAAGCAGGAAATGTCTAATCTACTTTTGCGGAGATGAAATTGCAGAATGGAAATGCTAATCTACGCTTGCGGAATTGAAATTGCAGAATTGAAATGAAAGAAATACTCTACTCTTGCTGAAATAAACTACTGAGCAAAAGGTTGCAGTAAAAAAATAGAAGAAAAGTAGCAATCACAAATACTCTGACGCTTCCCCGGCAATGGCACCAAAAAGATGGTGGGCTCTAGTATTGCAGCAATAATGCTGCAACTCCTGGGACTCCCTTCTTTACTTTTATCAACCCGATAGTTCGTAACAAACTTGGAAGCGACGATGTTGTATGCACAAGTACTAGCTCTTGTCGCAGGCTGTCACTTGATCAGCTAGCACAAGTCCACTAGGAGCTTAAGCCAACTTCTATGAGCTCTTGGAAGAAGCTTTTAACTGTGATGGATGAAAGCTAACTCAAAAGAGGCTAGTCTACTTGCAGAAAGAAGCTGAAAGCTAAAAAGAAACGCAAACCCTAGTTTTACCGACTAACCCTACTGGTGCAAGAAAAGAGATGAAAGCAATGGAAATGGATGCCATTGACTTTTAGAAAGGTATAATGCATGTGACTAAGTTACTTTTGCAGTAAAATTTGGACAAAAAAAACATATTTTTTGTCTTTTTGAGTAAGTTGGCAGAATTATTATGCATGTGCTTTAACTGTTTTTTACTGTGCAGAGGTTTATTGGCGAAAGGAAATGGGGTAGGTGCTTGCAGGAGTTTGGGAAGGAGAGAAGAGGGCCTAAGGGGTCCCTAACACCCTTCCAAAGAGTTTCACAGTGATCAGATCTCAAAAAATTGCTCATGTGAGCTTCTACAGGAAGTCTGCAGGGGTTCTACAAGATGTTCCGAAAGAGGATTTTGGAAGGTTGATGGTGGAAAACGGTGGAAAAGTGGAAAGGGAGGTTGGATGAGGATGTGAAGGGGCATAGGACCTGGTGAATGAGGCTGAGGAGTGATTACGGTGATTGAATTTGTTCGAGGATGGAGGGAGCCAAGATGCACAAGAATGTAAAAATTAGGGTAAAGTGAGAAAATGTGGCAAATGAAGGGCAAGAATCTGAGTTAGGGGGTTGAAGCAGGTTGTATAATAGAGGAAGGGTAGGCAGGGGGGTATCACAGGTGTTCTGCACACTATTTTCTAAAACTGACCAAACAAAGATTATGCAAACCAAAGATCTAGCTATCTTGACCTAATTTGACCTAGAAACTAGCAACCATGATGAACAGAAATTTATTGGTAGAAAACCATGTAAGATAACTATGAAAACTAATCAAGAATGGATCTAAGCATGTAATCACAACTGGTACCAACTTTTGCAACTACGAATCTAACACTAGCAATTGCATGAAGAAGCAAGAACAGTGTTTTTGTGGCAGCAAGGACACCTTGGTCTCAACGCATGGTCCCAAGGAGGGAGAGGTGAGATCAAGGGTTGCTTGATGACCTTTTTTGAAGATATTTTCTGTTACCAACCTATCATATCAACCAGAAACATGAAAAGCTATTTTAATCATCAAAAATGACCTAAGTAACCAAGCAAGATTTTAATCTACTAGCAGAAATTATTCTATGAATACATCAAAAACATATAACAGTACACAGAGGAGGTCCTGGCACTTGGGTTGGGCCCAACCCCAAGAGCTACAGGCTCCTAAGAAGAAGCTCAGAGCTGATGCAAAATGAAACTGATCTCCATTTCTAAAAAAATAACCATGTCACAAAAATGTTTACAGCAAAAGCTCCAAAATGAGCAGAATAACAGAGCAGCACTAAAGTGCGAAATACAAATGTTCAAGAGCTAAACTACGAAGGCTAGAAGCCTTCCTATTTATGCACTACGAGGACCTCCAATAGCCCTCCTTAACTCAAGGGGCTTGGCTGCTGAAACTGTAAGTAATCAGCCACTTCACAAAAGCTGCTCGGTTGTCCTTGGGAATCATCTTTGGTGGGCTGCTGAACTCCGAGTTGATGGTGGAGAACTCAAGGAAGGGGCCATTTAGTGCAGGAGACACCCTTCCTACAAATCCTCAGCCTTGTTCCCTCGTATTTGGCTGTCAACTGGCTCATAAATGCTTAACCTTGGTCCAAAAGTTGTCCAAAAATCTGCAATAACCACGTGTTAGACTTCATGGTCAAGTGACTATTCTCATTCATTCAATTAACACAAATATACTCAAAAGCATGCATAAACTATGAAGAATGGTGGATTAATCGAGAATAATAGGAAAAATGAGCCCAATAAGTTACCCATTTTTGGGGCTCATCAAACACATTAGCATCATAACATACCAATAGCACCATGATGACCTAAATTGCATACCATGACTTCACAAGGCATGTTTGATCTACTATTCATGGCATAACTATAACCAAGACCATACATGCACAACGACTACATATAGACATATAACGCATGAGTACAAAACCATATACACATCCTTCTAGCTAGAGTCCAGACATCAATGCATGACCATATCAACTTCACAAACCATGACCTCATGCATGACAACAACCATTAATCCACTGTGCACATTTCCACATGCAATCATCAACATGCATAAGCAATGCATAATCAACTACACATACACATAAACGCATGTAGTCGAGCATAAGCGATCAATACTTGTAACTAAACCTACAATACTTATACATGAAATCAAACATGCAAGAATGTATCATAACATACAAGGATGTAAGTAGGTGACATATAATCAACATGTAAGCAACATATAACCATATGTAACTAGTTATATACTCATGACGATGAATTTGACAAAATCAATATCATATTCCTCATGACAACCTTACTACAACCATGATCAACATCATGCAATGCAACAAGCACATGGAATGAAAGTGTCAGAGACACACATGCAACTGACATGCATGTATGACCAACACACACCACCCATCTAGTCTGAGAGTTGAACCATGCTCTAATACCACTCTGTAACACCCTCCTCCCGCATCCACCCAAGTAACCATGTCAATCGAGGTAAACATGAGACGAAAGGCTACTATGATCAGATTCAACCTCCTATGTGACCTTAAGGAAGTGGAATCGACGGAACATCACACACAGTCATCCAACATCAGCTTTAGAATCCTTAGGAGACATGTCAGCCACTCAGACATCCTATCCCAGGGTCCCACTGCTATTCTGGATCTCTTAGGGCACAATCGCTCTGATGCTATGGGAAAGGGAGCGACCAGAGACCCAAACTCGCTCTCATAGGCTTGCCTGCCAGCAGCTAGAGACCAAAGTTGCCACTTCTCTGGCAGTGACCCCAGGCTTTAAGCCACATTTTCAGGCCCAGAGCCCAGGTCACTGCCCAGAATGGAGTGATAGCTTAAAATCAGTAAGAATACAGGGAAACAATGATGCAAAAGAAATAAGCTAAACAAGATCATAACCATACCCCTACTAGCCACGATAGACATTTCGTCAAAAAGATCATCAACATGTAACCTACAAGCGTAAACAATAGAATTAAGTGTAGGGCTATCATACTTATATGAGAATCCTTATGAACCATTGTTCCCTCATGTCAATTGTTGCATTATCATCTATTAGTCATAGACACATTATCCACTCATATACAATAAAAACATGCTGAGAGCCATACGTAGCTACTCTCATAAAAATTACATATAACCAACAGAATAGGAACATAAATAACATAAAAATATCAGCCATCAAAATCCACATATACATTAGTACATTTACACATGAAAATAAAGGGAATAAATTTCTCATTAATGAATGCAATGACCCAACCAGAGATGGGACTACCACGTTCCACCTGACCATAGATTGGTTGAGCCAAGTATCTCTTTAGCTAATCACCTTGTGCCATATTCCAAGCATGAATGTGGGATTCATGGAACACACCAAAAACACCAATCAACATGGATGCCATTGGAGTTCTCTGCCTACACTGTGAGGAATTTGAGTGCCTCCTAGTCTCTCAGGGTTTACCGTGCATCCACAATCGATCCAGGGATCACTAGGCCATACACTGAGACATACTCTCTAGGATTTACCGTCCATCCCATCCCGAGACCATTAGGCCCAACGGAGAGAAAATCCACCTCTTGGCTTTACCATATATCTCACCATTTTACCAGGAAGGATTCCTAGGCACACAATCAGTCTTTACCGCAACTCATTGTCTGGTTCAGGGGTTACTAGGCCAATGGCTTTGTGATCCTCAGTCTGGTTCAGGGACCACTCAGATCATGTGTTTATCAATTCAGAGATCCACCCCACTCAACTTCGAATACAATCCAGTCATCCCGCATAAACCGAATGAGAGAACCCATCTCATCAAAGCTATTAGGAAATGGTAAAGTTAGGCTGAAAATATGGTCACACCTAGAAAAACCCATGCCATGGTAGAAAAGAACCACATGTAATCCCATGCATACCAAATATAGCAAGGAAAATACACATGTGAGTCGATACTTGCAATGAATCTTGTTGTAGCTGCTTGATCCTACCTTTCCCTCCTTGACCTTTGCTTCCTCTTGCCTTCTTTTCCTTTCTTGCTCCATTGCCAAAGTGCTCCAAGAAACTTTGTAATGAAGCTTGTTGTAGTTTCTTGATCCTACCTTTCCCTGCTTGATCTTTGCTTCCTCTTGCCTTCTTTACCTTTCTTGATGCAATGCCAAAGTGCTCTAAGAAACTCTAAGTGTCCAAGAGCGAGAGTGAGAGAGAAGAAGAATGAGAGAGCTCCAAAGCTAAACTGACAAAAGGTTACACTGACCAAACTTGCCAACTTATCCTCATAATCCTTTTTACCAATGAGGCCTCTAGTTTCTTCATTTTCCATTATTTTCCTTCAATTTCCTCCTCACATGCAACATGTGACCTTTCACCTTCCTTTTCTCCTAATTTCCATTATTTTCGTAAATAAAATTCTAATAAATGTCTAAAGCATTTCCAAAGCCTGGGCCATTGCCTTTTCCAATTTCCTTAGCCATAAACGACCAAATGAGCACCCCCTAGGATGTCTTGCCCAACGTTCAGCTTGGAATACATGTCCCATCAACCGTGGTCTTATATATTTTTACATGGAATTTTTATCATGGCTGTTACAATTTTTTAGAGAGGGATGAGGTTTGGAGAGATTGAGAGATATGTGTAAAGGGATTATGCAAGATTGTGAAATGATTATCTTCCCTTTTATTCAAATTTCACTATTCAATATTGAGTTCTCGTGTGTCTGTGTTATAAATTGTGCATGCATGAGATTTATTTCGTTACAAGTTAACAAATAGAGCATAGATTCGAGGTTGAGTTCGTTCACTAGGGTAAATACCCCACAGAGCCACACTTAGATGATTTTAGATATTTTAGTCTTTGTGTATTAATGGGACATAAACTTTTACCTGTAAAATTAATTTTTGTCCACGTCCTAATCGTCAACCATAAAACCGTTGGAGTTGTCTAAAATTGGCAAACAAATTGTTGGGTGCGATATGATAACACCTCGTTAACTAACGAAATCAAATATAGAAACTTTTCCATCACTTCTTGTCCCATTTGCTACCACTATCTGATTGCAGAGCAAAGAGGAATTGTGAAACATAATGATAAGTGGCGAGCAAGTTCTGTTAATTGTTGGAGTTGACAAACGAAAATTAAGTTCGTCAATATTTTCTCATATATCACCAGTCACTCATCGTCAAGCACTCTATCGCCTGTATCTTTGTCACTGAAATTGCCAACATCTTGTTGGTGCTAGTTTGTCAATTAATGACGTCGACAATCATAAGTTTTGTAATCACTCCCCCCACATTTACCCAATTTCACTAGTCTACCAAGGTAAACATGAGATGAAGAGTTACTATGACATGAACTGACCTCTATGCTTTAGTTATGGAAGTGGGGCTGACAACTGGGACTCACTAACTACAAACTAACATCCTACAGGGTTTATAAAACACTAAGGGGCCAAAGAACCACCATAGATGACCAAACCCTGAGTTAAACTACCTTTTTAGTGACCTAACAACCCAACCGCATGCACAAACCTGCATGGGTGCAGTTGTGACCCTCCAACCACATGCACAAGCCTGACTGGGTGTGGATGTGACCTAAACTGCTCAGTTCAGTGCTTGTGGTCCCGAGATTTGAGCCACAATTTCAAGCCAGCCTCGAGACCACTGCCCAAAAATTCCTGAAACTTTCCATAATGATAAATGGCTTGAAGACAATGTGAATCATACAAAAATTGAACAAGGAATTGACCTAACCAGGCCTAACCATGACAATCATTTCGTTAAACATATGGTAAGCATGTAATCTACAAGTCATAAATGAATATTTGAACATAGGAGTCTGAAACTTATTTGAGAATCATTGAGAAGGTCTAAGGCCTTCTCATAATAGCCGCAATAACACTTTTTAGCTCGTGCATTCATTAACCATTCATCAACTAATCAAAACATATCAAGATCCATAACTAGAACATGTTATGGAACCATGCTTATAACCAACATATAACTAGAATAATAACCATGATAAAACAACCATCAAAGCCGCATAATAACAAGTACAAGTACTCATAGAATACCATAGAAAAATAACACTTATTAACATATGCAAAAGCCAACCAAGTCAAATACTTCCATGTACCACCTGACCATAGATTGGGTTGAACCAAATCTTTCTTTCAGCTAATTACCCCCGTGCCATATTCCAAGCATGAATGTGGGAACTCAAGACAAAAGAAACCAGGGCTTCCTGGATATTAAACCACCTCCACCCTCATGCTCCCACGATATTGCCAAAATCGGTCAAGAGATAACATAAGAAAACCAAGACATAAACAACTAGGGCTTCCCGGAGATTAAACCACCTCTACCCTCAGGCTACCGCCATCTCGCCAAAATCAATCAAGAGATCACTAGGCCCAAAATTGATCCAGGTGGATATTGGTGGCCACCCGCTAGTTCCACTTAGACCCCCACCATTATTTCTTTTAGTTTTTTAGTTTCCTTAATTGTAGCACAATTTACTATTTTTAGCAATTTTTCGGGTCCTGAACTTCCGGAGCCGTTTTGAGGCCCTAAACGACGTTTTTTGGGAAAACTAGGAGCAACATGTGTCCATGGATTGATGTTTATCTACCCAAAGTTGTAGTCCTCGGATAGATCTTTCTAACGAGGTATTGTGCGCGTCAAACAAAGATCGTATGCCAAAGTTACGACCCTGGGAAGTTGATGTACCAATTTACCCAAAACGGGGCCCATAGTTTGGCGCTTCATCTCCTGGGGTTAGGTTTTTGGATGTTTAGGGTTTTCCATTATTTATCAACAATAAATAGGCCTTCGAGCCTCATTGTAAGACAATTAAGAGACATGTAGCCACCACATCTCTCCTCAGAGATAAGCTACCATCGCATATTTCCTTTTCTGTTTGTAAGCATATTTCAGTATTTTACATTAATTAAATGAAGTATTATTTCTGCTGCATCTCTGTATTTATGGTTATCTTTGTAATTTGTTGCATTCCTGTTTAAATCTGGATCAAAAATAAGCTTGGATGCCTCAAAATTTATTCGCCATTACCTTGAGGAATTTGCTTTTCTCCACCCACTTGTCGAGGGCTTCCTATATATTAAACCACCTCCACCGCCAACCCTTGAGAATTTTCCTAAGACCACCTCACCTATTTCCAAAACCTTCTGGCAATCCAAAGCTCAACCAAATGAAAAAACCCCATAACACCATGGCTATCTGGAAATGGAAAGGCAAGGTTGAAACCTCTGTCACACCTGACAAAACCCATGCCATTGACAACAAGAGAGACAAATACACAAATGCATGTACCAAGAATTCACAAACTAGCTAGGAAATCACACATGCAACCTGTTACCTGCAAGTCTTCTTATTGAAGTTGTTTGATCCAGCCTTCCTTGCTTGTCCTTTTCTTTCCTTGTCCTTCATTTTCTTTCCTTTTCTTGCTTTCTCCAACCCTAGAGTGCTTCAAAAATGCTATAAGTGTGCAATAGTATGAGAGAATAGAGAAAGAGCTCCAAAACTAAACTGGCAAAAATCTATGAACTGATCCTCATAAGCATTTTTATTATTGAGGCCTCTATTTTCTTCATTTTCCTTCAATTTCCCTGTCATGCAAGTATGTGACCTTTCATATCCCTTTTCTCCTATTTTCCTTTATTTGCATAAATAAATGTCAATTAATGCCTCTTTGCCTTTGCTAGTTTCCTTAGCCACAATAAACTGAAAGTGACACCCACTAGGATGTTTTTCCCAACATTCATCTTGGAATAAGTGTCCCATGATCTTGGTCTTATTCCTTTACCTTTATCTACTTTATTACATTAACTTTAACTCGGGGTTGTTACAAAACCCTCCCCCCTCCCGCTTATGGGAACACCCTCCTCAGTGTTCTATGACACCTATGACCAACAATACTGCTGAAAACCAAAACATACTTCCCATGGAGCTTTATAACTTAGATCAATGCAGTATTTACAATGAACAACCTGTTGAAAATCAAAACCTAAATGACAAACATGAAAACATGACAACCATATTGCTTATTGGAGCTTTATAACACAACTCATTGCGGTATTTACAATAACAACCATACATATATATGTCAATATACCAAAAATCCTTTGCCTCAACCGACAAACAATGAAGGATACATAGCCCACATATGATCTGTCATCTCCCATTTAGCTTTGTCGGGACCAACGTGCTTCCACTGCACTTTAACTTGCTTGATTTCTCGGTTCTGGAGCATGAGTTGCTTCCGCTACAATATGCACTGAGGTTCTGACTAGAATTCTCCTTCCGACTTCACCTACAATACGAACCAGTCAATCACATGATCAAAATTATTTACATATATTTTAAGCAATGAAACATGGAAAACATCATGGACTTTCACTGTTGGCAACAGTGCAATTCTCTAGACCACTGGTCCAATCCTCTCAAGAATCTCGAAAGCCACACAATACCAAGGTGCCAACTTGGCCCATGATCCAATCCTCAAGGAGCTCCTCTTAGGCTTAATGCGCAAATACATATGCTCCCCAACCTGAAACTCCTTAAATGACTTGTGCTGATCTGCATAAATCTTCTTCTTTTCCTGTGCTGCCTTCAAATTCTTCTTGATAACCTACAATTCTTGTTCCATCTCTGCCAGCATGTTCGGTCCTATTAGTACCTTATTCACTAGATCACTCTAGTTGATGGGAGTATTATAACTTCGCCCATAAGTTGCCTCAAACATACTCATCATCGGTGACTCTTGATACCCATTGCTATATGCAAACTCAACAAGTGGAAGATACTCCTCCTACTTCGTATGTTGGTGCATGACATACATTCTCAACATGTCCTCCAAAATCCCGTTGACCCTCTATGTTTGTCCATTTGTCTACGGATGATAAATTGTATTGAAGGCCAACTTTGTACCCAAACCTGCAAATAACTCCTTCCAAACCCTAGAAGTGAACTTGGCATCTCTGTTGGCTACACTTTTCTTAGGAATACCAAGCAATCTCACTATCTCCCTATCTCCCTAATGAAGACATGAGCTACCTCGCTAGCTGAATTAGTAGACTTCACTGGAATGAAGTGAGTTACCTTTGTCAACCTGTTAACCACAACCATGATGGAATCATGCTGTCTAGATGTCTTCGACAAACCTGTGATTAAATCCATGGAAATGACCTCCCATTTCCATTCTAGAATTGGAACCGGCTGCAATAGACAACTTAGATGCTTGCACTCTACTTTTACCTGTTAACAATCCAAACATCTAGCCACAAACTCAGCCATTTCCTTTTTCAAGTTTCGCCAACAATAAAATTTCTTCATAGCTCTTAGAGTCTTATGATATCTCGGATGACCTAAATACGACTTTACATGAAAATCCCTCAAGATAAGCTTCTTGAGCTCACTGTTGTCTGACAAATAGATCTTGTCCCTAAATCTCACCAAACCATTTGCCGTGAGATGATACTCCACATCCTGTTCACTTGTACCCTGCTACTATAACTTGTACTTAAGTTGTTGGTGCCTGTCATCCTGTTGTCTTGCTTGTAAGATCTGACCCTGTAAATTTGTCGCGTATGAACTCATAGTTGCTATGTGATTTACCTGCACTCTTCTGCTAAGACCATCTGCAACCCTGTTCTTCTTTCCCTTAATGTACTTGATCTTGAAGTCAAACTCACCAAGCACGACCAACCATCTATCTTGCCTGACATTCAGATTAGGTTGGTCAAACAAGTATCTTAGCCCACTGTGATCTCTCATCAAAAGAAACCTCCTTCCAAGAATATAATGCCTCCACATCTTCACTACATGAATGATCATTGCCAACTTAATATCATGCGTCACATAGTTTTGTTCATGCCCATTCAGTTTCCTCAACTCGTAGCATACCACCTGTCCATCCTACATCAAGACTCCACCAAGTCCCATCTTGTAAGCATTTGTACACACCACAAAATCTTTATATGGATCTGTAATCTTTAGAATTGGAGTGTTTCTAAGAAACTGCTTCAATTGCTCAAATTTAGTTGCACATTCCTCTATCCATTCAAACTTTTTTCCTTTCCTATGCAAGGATGTAATAGGACAGACAATGCGTGAGAAGTTCCTGATGAACCGTCTATAATAACCTAATGACCCCATGAATGATCTGACTTCATCCACATTCCTAGGAGCCGCCCATTCCATGATAGCTTTGATCTTTTCTAGGTCCACTGATATGCCTTTCTTGGAAACAACATGTCCCAAGTAATGTACCTCTGTTTGAAATAAGCTGCACTTACTAAGCTTGGTATACAACTGATGTTCTTTCAACAATCTTAGTACTGCTACTAAGTGTTCGACATACTCTTCCTCATTCTTAGAATATATTAATATATCATCAATGAATACTATCACAAACTTATCTAGACAAGGACGCAACACACTATTCATCAAGCAAATGAAAGTATTTGGAGCATTAGTCAAACCAAAAGGAACCATAACAAACTCATAATTCCCATACCTAGTTCAAAAAAAATCTTATAGATGTCCTCTTCTTCTATGTGTGCTTGATGATATCCTGATCTCAAATCAATCTTTGAGAACACTGCTACTCCCTTTAACTGATCAAACAAGTCATCAATCCTCGACAACGCATACCTATTTTTAATCGTCACCTTGTTCAGTTGCCTGTAATGAATGCACAACCTAAGAGTATTGTCCTTCTTCTTCACAAACAACACTGGTGCACCCCATGGTGACACACTTGGCCTAATGTATACTTTGTCCACCATTTCCTTCAATTGTAACTTCAATACCATAAATTTTGGAGTGCTTATCCTATAAGGTGCCTTTCATGATGGTGTTGCTCCTAGTGCCAACTCAATATAGAATTCCACATCCCTGTGAGGTGGTAATTTTGAAATATTTGTTGGAAATACATCCTGAAACTACTTCAAGATGAGATACCTCTTCAAGACTTCCACATCTTCAATATCCTTACATTTATCATTGGAAACATGCACTGCAAATAATACACGCCCTTTCCTGCAACTGTGCTTTGCCTGCATAGTTGTAACCATTCTTACTGATGTATGCTTCTTCTTACCCTGCAATATTCTCTTCTCTCCATCATCATCCAAGCAATCAATAGCCTTCTCATAACAATCCACCTTATTCTTATGAAGGTACAACCAATCCATACCCATAAGCATATTGTATGATCCCAACGAAAGCACATTTAGATGTGTTGATGTAGGGATACCATTTAACTCAAATGCATAAGTTATTACCCAATGATGAACTATTTTCTTAGTACTTGTAGCCAACTGAACCAACCAATACTCTGCATGCACTTCTTTTCTCAAACCACACTTATCCACCAAGTCATAATTAACATAACTATAATTAGATCCAAGGTCAATCAAAATAGAAACAACTCAATCACAAGGCTTACCTTCCATCTCAATAATGGATGCTTGGTGATCTACCTGCTTGTTATCAAATGTTGCATAGATCCAAAGAATGCTCTATCCAACATCCCCAACTATTTGTGCCTCCTAAGCACTATAGATATGAGGTCTACCACCATGTACAACAACAATCCTTCTTGCGATGATCCTTGCCACATATCCAACACTGCAAAGGCTCACTACCTATTTTTAGTTGCTCTCTAGGCTAAGACCGTTGTCCCTTCTCAACTGCATTGAATTTCTTGTAAGGAGCAACATTTTCCTTCTCGAATGCATCCTGAGGTCTTCCCCACTTTGATGGCCACTTTCCTTTAGTATTGTCATTACTTTTACAACCCTGCTTAGACTCAGTCTTATGTTTCAATTCCTCATAGCAATGCTTCAACTTTCCAATGACTTCTTCCAGCGACTGAGCCTCATCATACTTAACCTAATCCTTAAAATTCTAATGGTATTCCACTCATAAATCTCTAAACTTTTGTCTTCTCATCCTTAAGATACGACACATGCCTCAACAGCTCCAGGAACTTAGTCATGTACTCCTCATCTGTCATAGATCCCATATTCAGCTCATAGAACTCCTTGGCATTTCCATCATAGCACCTCTCTGACAAGTACTTCTTCCTGAAGAGTCTCTTGAATTCATGCCAACTCAACTCCCCTGTCCTAATGTCTCTAACATGCTTCACATCTTCCCACCAGATGTCTGCTTTCCCTTTGAGACTGAAAATAGTTATCCTAGCCTTCATGTTCTTCTGTGTAGTCATGCAACTCAAAGAAATTCTTCATTCCAAGCAACCATGCCTATGCATCTTTTGGTTTCTTCAACTCTCCATCAAATGTAGGTGCCTTGGCTTTCTTGAAATCATTTGGCGAGTATCCCCTCTCACTCCTCCTGTAAGAATGATAATGGCAATGACCATGATACCTGTATGAACCAAAACTATAGTAGAACCCATAACCATTGCCTCTCCTATTAGGTGTATCCAATAACCTACCATATATGACTATGTCATTCTTGTCTAATGTGTGCCCACCATGAGACCTACTACCATATGCCCCATTAGTGGTGTCCTCGTGTCCATAACTGATCTGTGGCTATCCCTGTCACTGCAATTCTGACAAACTCTGAAGGATAACTACATTAACCTTTGCTTATTTTTCCTGTGCCCTAGCAAGCCTTTCCTATGACTAGATGATTATGTCATTATCCACCTTGAAACTTCTTATATCTACCTTTAAAATTCTCAAGGTGTTTGCTATGTCAGGATAATACTCATCTCTGTGTTGCTCATCTGATCTATAAGGAGAGTCTCATGAACTATAGTCCACCATTTTGCTAGTCATCTCTTATCTTCTTCTTCTTGCAAACATACCATGTTAGATAAACCAAAAATAAACATAATCAACATACCTTAATGAAGTTCAGGGGAGGTTATCTCATATGCAAAATCAATCTAAATTAGCACGATACATGTATATAAATAACCATATCAATATATCGACATCATGCATGATAACACCAACTACATACAATGACCTCATGCATGACAACCATAACCATAACAATGCATGCATAACAACCACATAGACACTGACATGTATGCATGAGAAACACATCCCGCCCATCCAGTCCAAGTGTTGAACCTGGGAGCTCTGATACAAATATCTAGCCACCCCTCCCACATTTACCCAATTTCACTAGTCTGTCGGGGTAAACATGAGACGAAGAGTTATTATGACATGAGTTGATCTCCAAGATTCAGTTATGGAAGTGGGGCTGAAAAATGGAACTTACTATCCACAAATTGACATCTTACAGGGCACTCAAGGGCCAAAGGACCACCCCGGCTGACCAGACCCAGAGTTAAACTGCCCTTTTAATGACCTAACACCCCAACGACATGCACAAGCCTGCATGGGTGCGGTTATGACCCTCCAACCGCATGCTCAAGCTTGCCTGGGTGTAGCTGTGACCTAAAATAATCAGCTCAGTGCCTGCAGTCTCGAGATTTGAGCCTTAATTTTAGGCCAGCCTCCAGACCACTGCCCAGAACTTCCTAAAACTTTCCAAAATGATAAATGGATTGAAGACAATGTTAATCATACAAAAAGTGAACAAGGACTTAACCTAACCAAGCCTAACCACGATAGTCATTTCGTCAAACATATGGTAAACATGTAATCTACAGGTCATGAATGCATATATGAACATAGGAGTCTGGAACTTATCTAAGAATCATCAAGAAGGTCTAAAGCCCTCTCCTAATAATTGCAATAACAGTTGTTAGCTCATGCATTCATCAACTAATCAAAACATATCAATATCCATAGCTAGAACTTGTTATGGAACTATGCTTATAACTAGAATAATAACCATGACAGAACAACCATCAAAGCCACATAATAAAAAGTACAAGTACTCGTAGAATACCATAGTAAATTAACTCTTATTAACATTTGCCAACCAAATCAGGGACTTCCACGTACCACTCGACCATAGATTGGGATGAACCAAATCTTTCTTTCAACCAATCACCCTCGAGCCATATTCCAAGCATGAATGTGGGAACTCAAGACAAAAGAAATCAGTGCTTCCCAGAGATTAAAGGACCTCCACCCTCATGCTCCCGCGATCTCACCAAAGCCGGTAAATAGGTCACATAAGCAAACCAAGACATAAATAGCCAGGGCTTCCCAGAGATTAAACCACCTCTACCCTCAGGCTACCGCGATCCCACCAAAACTGATCAAGAGATCACTAGGCCCAAAACAAGCTTAGATGCATTAATATTTCTTCACCAATCCCTTGAGGACCTTTTTTGTCTCCATCCACCTGTCGAGGGCTTCTTGAATATTAAACCACCTCCACCCCCAACCCTTGGGAATTTTGCTGAGACCACCTCACCCGATTCCAACACTCAACCAAACAAAAGAACCCCATCACATCATGGCTATCTGGAAATGGAAAGGCAAGGTTGAGAACCACTATCACACCGGACAAAACCCATGCCAATGACAACAAGAGAACCGAATACACAAATTCATGTACCATGCATTCACAAACTAATTGGGAAATCACACATGCAACCTGTTACCTACAAGTCTTCCTGTTGATGCTGCTTGATCCAACCTTCATTGCCTGTCCTTTGCTTTCCTTTACTTTCTTTCTCCAATGCTAGAGTACTCCAAAAATTCTCTAAGTATGCAATAGTACGATAGAATAGAGAGATAGCTCCAAAAGTGAACTAACAAAAAACCATGAACTGATCCTCATAAGCCTTTTTATTATTGAGGCCTCTATTTTCTTCATTTTCCTTCATTTGTCCTTCAATTTCCCTCTCATGCAAATATGTGGCCTTTCATCTCCCTTTTCTCCTATTTTCCTTTATTTTCATAAATAAATGTCAATAAATGTCTCTTTGCCTTTGCCAATTTTCTTAGCCATAATAAACTGTTGAGAAATGGCAACAATAAATTCGAGTTTGATTTGTCCTTAAATTAAACTGAGAATTAAAATCGAATTCTTTTCTCATAACAACTTGTAAATAGTTAAGTAAGTTTAATTAACTTAATTAGCTTAGGAATTACGAGTTGGAAGTCTTTCTGTAGTCATGTATATGTTCTCCCTAAGTTTTAGGGGTCCAATATGAGTTTAAATTGAGTTGGAAATTAGATCACTCAATTTACTGAGTTAAGTTCAGTTAAATTAGTTCTAAATTATTTTTGGAACTAATAGATGACTAACAGTTAGTTGGTGCACTAATGCATCTACTAGTGCTACTCCAGTTAACTGAATATTCCCTCATGCGAAACTCATGCATGTTAGTTCATAGAAAGACCCAGATGAGACTAGAGTGCAGGCACAATGTACTATCAATGGTATTATTTATCAGAGTATAAATATCATGCATGCATCAAAGATCCTATTTTTGGATTGCGCAATTTTGGAAGCATGAATTCCCTTTAAATACAGGCTATTCATCCTAGGAATTACGCAAGAGATTAGGGGCTTGGAGACCTACGTAATTGGCTAAGTGTTGGCCAAGAGTTTGCTTGTGATCTGAGAGAGTTGAGCATACTTGTGTGCAATTGTTCTAGTGAGAACAAGCTTTGTATCTTCACTCATATTTATGATATATGCAATACAGATAACGGGGTTTTGAGTAGTGGATTTCCCCAGATGGCACATAACACAACATCAACACCACCCATTGGAATGGAAAGCATTGGACTATTCAATACATATTCTCCCATGGATAGCTCGATATTATGGCACTTTCCAGAGCAATTTATGGTTCCTCCACTTGCAACTGTCACTTGACACTCTGGTGCTGGATATAGGAAGCAATTCAATTCCTTGGCTAGTATCTTACAATGAATAAAATTATGGGTGTTGCCCGAATCAATCAAAACTATTACCTTTTTCTTCTTGATATGTCCTTCTATCTTGATAGTTTGAGGAGTGGTAATTCTGGGCAATGCATTACAAGATATGGTCGAATTCATTTCTTCTTTCTCTAGGGTTTGTTCCTCGTGTATATCCTCTTCTTTTGACGTTTCTTGTTCCTTTTCTTCTTCCTCTTCACAATCTATGTAAAATAATTTATTCTCAGCACACTTATAACCTTTAGTGTATTTGCTATCACAACTGTAACAAAGCCCTTTTGCTCTTTTTTCTTTCAATTGTTGTGGTGTCAACCTTGTAGGTTGTGGAAGGCTAGGGGAAATGACACTTCCATCTTTATAGTTATGAGTGGTAGGCTTCCTTGTTGCCATAATTTTGCTTTCCATTTTTCTTGCCAATCTGAATGCCTTCTCCAATGAATCAGGTTCCCAAAGACGAACCTCATGTTGAATGTTATCCTTTAAACTCCTATGAAGACATCAATCCTCTGCTTCTATGGAATATCATTTACCCTTATATTCAATTTTTGGAAGTCCTCAATGTGCTCTACCATTGAACCCTTTTTGTTTGAGATTTATCAATTGGCTAAAGAAAGTGTTGCTTTTTGTATCATCATAATGTGCTATCATTTCTTTCGTAAAAATTGCCCAAGTGAAAATTTGTTTACGAGTGCAAAGCCATTGATACCATACAAACTGATTTTATTCCAAATATAAAGTTGTAATATGTATCTTTTTTGTGTTTTTCACATTATGGAGATCGAAATATTGCTCCATCGGTAATATCCAGGTTACGGGATCCTTGCCATCAAACTTGCTCATATCGATCTTTGGAATATGGTGGGTTTTCAATCCACCGTTAGAGTCTATGAAATCATGATTAACATTTATTTGTTCTCATCGTGAGTTTTTTCTATTACCTTTTCACCATTAGGAAGCTTTTCTCATATCAACTTTGTCAAACCTACCTTCCAGCCTTCCATGTCCTTCTTCCAATCTTCAACGTTGTCTTTCATACCATCCATCTTAGCTTCCACGCATTTCTTTAAACCATCCATCTTATCTTCCATGCCTTTCTTTAAAGCATCCATCTTGTCTTCTACGCCTTTCTTTAAACCACCCATCTTAGCTTCTGTTACTTTTTGTAAAAGTGAAATTTGTTGCACTTGGTCTCATAATTTTGATATATCATGTTGCATTTCTTCCTCTTCTTCATGAATCATGCTAGAGCTTTCAGGTTGCTTACCAATTGTTTCCATTTTATTTCTTCGGGGCATCAATTAATGATAATTATGCTTCACTATGCCCTTTGAATTCCTTCAAACTAATTTTTCAAACCAAACTTATGCAAAATTAAAAAAAAAAAACTACACACCTTTTTTCACTTTGTAGGAGTTCGATATTGAATCTGATGTATCTCTGAAATTTCGGATCTCCAAGGTCTAAAATTGTGAACTGTGGTATCCCTCTGAGTCCTCTTTCCAACGCCACCAGTCTGATCGAAATTGGATTCTCCAAGAAAGCGTTATGCCCAATCTCTCAAGTTGACTTGATTATACACTTTTTTAGTAGAGCGAAATTGTACGAAGTTCCACGTGTCAGACCTGAAAACAATGCTCCAAAAACTAAAGTCTGTCCTCTTTCTGTGACTTCTTACGAAATTTCAATCTGATACTCAAAGAGAAAGTTATGACGATTTTCCCAAGATCACCTGTTTGGGATGTAATTTAGGAGCCTGCAAAAACCCTAAATGTCTTGAACCAAATTTTCGATAGAGAAACAAGATTTGAAATTCAAGCCCGAGCTAAACTAAGATTTCAGCTCAAATGGTTTTAATTTTAGTGTTTGACCCTTCATAGAAACAAACTTATAGCGAAAATTCCATGATGACCTGTTTGAGATGGAATTCTAGAGCTTGCAAAAACCCTAACTTCCTCATATCATATCTCTGAAAATATAGCGAGACAAGATCTGAAATTCAGACCCGAGGTTCAGAACGATTTAGGCTTAAATGGGTTTTTTATTTGTCTTCTTAAACTTTGTAGAGAAAAAGTTATATCGAAGATTCCACGATGACTTTTTTGGAGCAGCGAAACCTTAGAATCCAAAGCTCTGATACCAAATGTTATGAAACCAACTCACAAAAGATAGAAAAGATAGATCAATGAATTCAAAATCAGCCTCTTCGAGGGGGAAACCTCCTTTACATTACACAAATGAACAATTCTTCAATGATACAAATGACAATACCTCCTTTATATATATAGGAGTCTAAGTGGTCCCAATATAATCAAAGCCTACATAACAATAATATTGTAGGGGCACAACAATACCATAAGGGGGTTGCACTAATAACAATAAGGGACTAAACTAGTAGTATAGGGACCTAACATATATTTGTTGATGACTATTCTCATAAATGTTGGATATTTTTCATGCAAAAAAATGATCAAACCTTCACAAAGTTTTGTGAGTTTAAAGCATTGGTGGAGAAAGAGTTGGGAAAGAAGGTTAAAGCTCTACGAAGTGATAAGAGTGGTGAGTGTCGAGCGATAAAAAGGTGTCTTTTTAACTCCTAATTACCTTCACATTAATTGTCAACCCAGGGACGACTTTTTATTTCAAGAGTGTACTCAGTCTCAGGCGGCTATTTACTCAAGAGTAATGTTTTGCAGTATAGTGCTTAAAATCCAAAAGTAAATGAAAGCTTGAAAAAGAAATCTAACAATAACATAAACTCAAATGCTCTGAAATCCAATTGTTCACTCAGCAAACATCAATTGAGGATACAATAGCAATAATTCATTCCTCTAGAGATTGATACAATTGAAATCAAACTAGAACAAGACAATCAATCTGAGAATGAGGAAGCAGTAACCAATGTTCTCTACAGTTGACAGCCTTGCTTAAAACAATCAAAAGGAAATAGAAATTGAACTAAAGTGGTTATTGAAAGTAAATTAGGAAAACTCTTTAAAAGCAAACTCTTTGCAATTAATCTACCAAACTGAATAGCAAAGTAAATGGACAACAAACTTATAATTAAAGTAATTAAACAACAAATCATATTTAATAAATCTGAACAACAAACTCTAATTAATGGAAATGAACAACAACAAAGCTAAATTAACAGCAATCTGTAATGAACAGCCAAACCTTAGTATAAGGAAATAAATGTAGCAATTGTATCCTACAGAAATCAAATGGCAATCCTCTATCTTTAAGGACGGATTGAACAACACACCAAAATGGAACATCATCTACTTCTATAAATAGGATTGAACAACAAAACTCTATCCTACGTAAATGAATGCATCAATAATTATAATCAACAAGAATTGAGTAACAACCTTTGAATTGAATAGGAAACAAAAATGGAACAACAGATTATCAAAGATAAAGTATAGAACAACGGATTAAATCTGAATGTACAACAACCCAAGTCAAGCACGCAACACACTTATCATTAAAAGGGACAGTAATGTGAGCTTTGATACAATACGCATGAATCACAGCTATAAAGTAATAGCAATTGTAACGGAACAACAATCCCGAATAAACAACAGTCACAATTTAAGAATACATCATACAGTTGTACCGATTTAGGAATATATAGTGTGGTTAATCTGTAATCGAATGACAATCTGTAAGGAACAACAATGTTATATCAATTATCAAAATGAACAGCAATGTAATACAAAGTTAAAATGATAACATAGCATTCCTGTTGCAGATAACGATAGTATCCAATCAAGTATATATAACAGTGCTGATATATAAAACAGTAAAGTGCGTCAGATTACTGAACAGAGTAAAGGAAAGAGATCAAACCACACATGAAGCGTAAAGATATAATACAGCAGCAGCGTAATCCACCAGTGGCTGGGCCCTTAGCCGCCAGCCGACGCTGCTAGGCTACTTCAAATGAGAAGAATGAGCAGCAACTCCCAAATCATGTATTAATCATTAAATGGTGAAATCATTACAACAGTTGAAGCTTTGAGACTTACAGCATGAAACAATCCTTTCTTCCTCCTATCCTATCTTGAATTCTTAATTCTAAATCCTCAATTCTCCATTCTCTTAGCCATCCCCCTCTTTGATCTCTGTTCTGATTTAAATACAAAGAGAGCAGAGAGTGGTTACAACAAAGATAATTACAACATGATTTCTATTACAAAATTGGATTGATTCTAACCAATTGATCAACAAGAAAATATATTCCCATTCAACTTTTAACAAGAGCAAGGCGAATTTGGTCTTTGCAGCTGAGATTTGGAGGACAATTGCAACAACAAATCTGAGAAAATCATGCTCAAAGAACCCTGCGTTTCTCTCAATACAAGCCGAATTTGGGCAAACCGTTTTATAGTAAAGTTAATTGGGTCCGTTCTGGACAAAACCCATGTTCCAGATTTTCTAGATTCATCTTCATGTGCTCAAAATCTCAACCGCAAAACTGTCACTTATTATTCCAGCGAATTTCTGAGTTGGCACTTTTAATGGTCAAATCTTCAATCTAGAAATTATCTTCGAGGTTAAAAATGGTGAATAATGTTACAACCAATTTATTGAAACTATCATTGATAAAATCATTCATAATCATCAATTTATTAGAAATAAAGGAAGATAAATAATATTCATCCATAAGAGCATAAATAATTTATAAAATGGATTTAAATGATAAATTATAACAAATGATATAATAGAGAAGAGTAAAAATGGATGAAATAAGTGTTACAAAGTGGTCGTATTCATGGCCCAATAGTGAGTATGTCTCAAACGAGTTTAAGAACTTATGTGCAACAGAAGGGATTAAACAGGAGTTGACGACACCCCATAACCCTCAATAGAATGGGGTAATCGAGAGGAAAAGCAAAAGCATAGTAGGGGCAGCAAGGGAGATGTTGCATGATCCGGGCCTACCACTACACTTGTGGGTTGAGGGATGCAACCCAACAATTTATGTTTGGGACTATAGCCCACATCGGATACTTGAGATTGAGACACCAGAGGAGGCTTGTTCCAGTAAGAGGCTAGATGTTGGTCACTTCGGGATTTTTGGGTCATCGATATATTGTCTTGTGACTAAAGATGCACAGAAGAAGCTTAAGCCGACAATAGAGTTGGGGATATTTGTGGGGTACACTGATACACCTCACAACTATCGGGTGTACTTGCCGACCAACAAGATTACAGTGGTTTGCAGGGATGTCAAATTCGATGAGAAGGTCATGCGAGTTTCCCTTGAGAGGGAACTTGAACTACATGCAAATGAAGAGCTTTTAGCTCCTAAGGTTGAGGAGCCTCAATTGACGTGGACTAGTCACATGCAGAGGATCCGGGAGTGGAGACAGCCACTCAGGCAGAGTCGTCCAGAGAGGGAAGAAAGCGCACTAGAGAGGCTGGCAAATTGTTAGATGATGCACGAGAGAATGTGGGAGCACCCATTTCTCAGCGCAGGCCGAGGAGGTCACTTGAGAGGTACACTGGATGCATGGCTCTTATGGGTGAATGTGTTGTGACAGAGCCATCTTCCTTTAAGGAAGTAGTGCAACAACAGGTTTGGGTTGATGCCATGCTGGAGGAGTATGACTCCATAGTTCGTAACAGTATTTGGGACGTGGTCCCGAGACCAGAGGACAAGTTAATGGTGAGCTCCCGTTGTCTTTACAAGGTAAAGCAAGTTGCAGATTGTAGTGTGGAGAAGCATAAGACTATATTTGTGGCTCGTGGATTTTCACAGGTAAAGGGGATTGACTATGATGAGACCTTTGCTCATGTTGCAAGGTACTCGTCAATTAGATCTATATTGGCACTATTAGCACAAATGGGTTGGAAGATACATCAGATGGATATGAAGACAACCTTCCTTAATGGCATGATTGAGGAAGAGGTGTACATAGAGAAGCCTGAAGGTTTTGAAACCATTTACCATTAGTCACATGTGTATCGGCTCAAGAAGCAAGCACCTTGTGCTTGGTACACCAGGATAAATAACTACTTCACCGAGTTGGGCTTCACGAAGAGTGAAGCGAATGTGAACCTGTACCACATAGTGGTGGAAGGTAAACTATTGATCATTGTACTTTATGTTGATGATCTCATACTGACAGGTGATGATCATTTGATCAAGTCTTGCAAGGAGGACCTTGCAAGACAGTTTG
The DNA here is from genome assembly GCA_000404065.3 of Pinus taeda. NCBI lineage: Eukaryota > Viridiplantae > Streptophyta > Pinopsida > Pinales > Pinaceae > Pinus > Pinus taeda. The sequence goes on along the minus strand of APFE030534378.1, from coordinate 61,741 downwards.
AGATGAAGGACATGGGGCTCATGCATTACTTTCTTGGCATGGAGGTATGGCAAGGAGATGGGGAGTTGTTTGTGTCTCATGGCAAGTATGCCAACGAGATACTCAAGAGATTCCACATGGAGAGTAGCAAAGCCATGGAGACTCCTCTAGTAGGTAACTGGAGGAAGGAGGATGCTACTTCAGGGGAAGTAGTGGAAGCTACTGTTTATAGATAGCTTGTGGATTCACTCATGTACTTGGTGAACACACAATGGGATATGTGCTATGCAATTAATCAACGTAGTCAAGCGATGGTTAGGCCTAGCAAGCTGTATTGTAAGGTGACAAAACATGTGTTGAGATACCTCAGGGGCACTTCTCAGTATGGATTATGGTACAAATGGACAGAGGGAGTGAAGCTTCAAGGCTTCATCGATGCAGATTTGGTAGAGAGTCCATCCAACAGGAAGAGCACATTAGGAGGGATCTCCAGTATTGGGTCAACGACAATTTCTTGGTATAACAGGAAACATAGATCAGTTGCACTCAGTTCGGCAGAGGCAAAGTACATGGCTGTGAGTCAAGCAGCATGTGAGGCCACCTAGATGAGGAAGATCCTGGTTGGTTGGGTGGTCAATAGATGGATCCAATTGTGATTTACTGCGATAATCAAAGTTGTATCAAACTCGTTGAAAATCCAGTTTTTCATGATCGGTCCAAGCATATTGATATTTGATATTATCATCTCGGAGATTGTGTATTGAGGCGGATTATGTTGTTCGAGTACATTCCCATGGAGGAGTAAGATGTTGACATTTTGACAAAGGCATTGTCAAGATGTAAATTTGAGTTTCACAAAGACAGGATTGGGGTCGCTGATAATCCCTTTCTTATTGAGAGGGAGTGTTGAGAAATGGCAACAAGAAATTCGACTTTAATTTGTCCTTGAATTAAACTAAGAATTAAAATCTAATTCTATTTTCATGGCAACTTGTAAATAATTAATTAAGTTTAATTAACTTAATTAGCTTAGGAATTTCGAGTTGGAAGTCTTTCTATAGTCATGTATATGTTCTCTCTAAGTTTTAGGGGTCCAATATGAGTTTAAATTGAGTTGGAAATTAGATAACTTAGTTTACTGAGTTAAGTTCAGTTAAATTAGTTCTAAATTATTTTTGGAACTAATAGAGGACTATCAGTTAGTTGGTGCACTAATGCATCCACTAGTGCTAGTCCAGTTAACTGAATATTCCCTCATGAGAAACTCATGCATGTCAGTTCAGAGAAAGTCCCAGTTGAGACTAGAGTGCAAGGATAGTGCACTATTAGTGGTATTATTTATTGGAGTGTAGATATCATGCATGCATCAGAGATTGATCCTCTGTTTGGATTGCGTAGTTTTGGAAGCATGAATTCCCTTTAAACACGGGCTATTCATCCTATGAATTACACAAGAGATTAGGGGCTTGGAGAGTTGTAGAATTGGCTAAGTGTTGGCCAAGAGCTTGCTTGTGAGCTAAGAGAGTTGAGCATACTTGTTTGGAATTGTTCTAGTGAGAACAAGCTTTGTATCTTCACTCATATTTGTGATATATGAAATATAGATAGCGGGGTTTTGAGTAGTGGCTTTCCCCAGATACATCTTGTGTTATGTGCCATTGATTTATCTTATTCTTGTTCATATTGTTTTCATCGATCTATTTGCTTTCGCTGGTTGTAAGTAGAAGTAGATTCTTGTCCTGTGCTTTAGTACATTACATGAGCTTGTGAATCTACATGAAATTCTACATAAGCCGAAAGTGACACCCACTAGGATGCTTTACCCAACATTCAACTTGGAATATGTGTCCCATGACCTTGGTCTTATTCGTTTACCTTTATTAACTTTATTACATGAACTTTAACTCGGGGTTGTTACAAGTTTCTTTGTCAAGTGTCGTCCCGTCATTGGGATCGAGTTATTAATGTGTTTGGATAATTGTTGTTCAAGGGATAGTCCAGTGGTTTGAAAACGAATAACCCTTTGTTCCTTTTGACTTTGACGCTTGGTTACACTGCCAAGTCATGTGGACCATTACAGTTAGTCCTTGATTTAAGGAAATTTGGTGTTCATTTGCAGTTTGTTCCGATTTCACATTTGAAGGGGGGGGTTCGGGGCCATTGTAAGACTAAGTAGGCGTCAATAATGATCCCAAGATTTTAACTCATATAAAATCCAAACTTCAGAAGAAATTTGAAATGCAAAACTAAGGATATTTGCATTATTTTCTTAACTTCCAAGTCTTGGAAATTGACAAAGGAATTTCCCTTTCCAAGTCTAGGTATGCATGTGACCTTCTTCATAATTTTCACATGGAAGATTGTAAACCAACCCCATATCCCTTCTAATTTGGAGTCAAACTTTATGCCACATGTACTACATATGAAGTAGATGCCATTTGTACCATCAATTAGTTGGTAACATTTTGTACTTGACTCGTGCCCATTTCGTTATTTCCTTTGATGTTGGTCTTGTTACCAGACACATGCAAACACCTCACAAGAGCCACTGGAAAGTGGTAGAAAGTATACTTCAACATATCTGGGGTATGATTTAGTTTGGGATACATTACAATTTAGGGGGGAACTCTTCTATTGGTTGGTTTCACTTGCTACGATTGGGTTGGTAACTCGATGATTGAAAGTCTATTGTAGGTTAAGTTTTTAGTCTTTGTTCTAAACCTGTCACTTGCCTTGTAAGAAGCAACATGTCCTTGTTCTTCCTTGTTGAAGTAGAGTATAGAGCAACAATTAGTGTAAGTGAAGAAGCATTGTGGCTTCAATAGGTCCCTTAAAGTTCATATTCAGGCAAAAATATTCAATTGCCCTCTCGAGTGATTATCAAAGTTCCATTCAACACACTAGAGATCTCATTCAACATCAACCTGATATACACATTAACCTACATATGCACTTTTTCGGAAAACTTCTTTAAGATAATGTTCTTAAAGTTTTCCTTTGCTTCCTTTTGTTTCTATGCTTAAATCCCTTTTTAAGATTATAAATTCAAATTTATTGTCTATCAATGGTATCTTATATGATACAATGATCTTTCACAAATCTCTAAAGCGAGACTTTTGTCTCGCCCCTTTCCTTCATGTCATTGTTGTTGATGCAATTGGTTATTTTTTGGATGCTAGCTCAAGTTTGATTAAGTGCATTGCTAATTCAAAATCACGTGATCTAGAATGGATGATTATATAATTTTCGATCTCTATTGGTACTTTTTGGAAGGAAAAATTGGCTTGTAAACCCATTTTAAGAGCAAACCCCTTAGTTTAGTGATACATGTTCCATCAACTGCTAGAGCCATTTTGAGGCATTGAATGACACTTTTTTGGGTCAAAACTTTGTGATAACACTCACATACTATTAGCTTTGCAACAATGCAAAAACCATCTCAATGCAGAGGGGTTGAGGATGAAAGCCACTTTGAGGGAACTAAAATTGTCCCAAAAGACATCCAAGCTCGACCAAGCTTTACACAATCTTAATAATAAACATTCCTTAAATTGATCATTGTTCTTCTATCCAATAACAAATCTAAACCTAATCTAAGTTCAAATTAGTCTAAAAAATAAAATCTTACATTAAAAAACGAAAAATGTTTATATTAGTTAATAACTTTAAATTACATCAAAATTTGGGGAAAAAAATAATAAATAAAATTAAATTCAATGATAAAAAAGGTTGAGGTTTCAATGGGATCAAATAAATTAAACTCAAACATAAAATTAAATAAGAAAAAAAATTACCCACACATTAATGTGGTCAAGGATTAGGCCCCAATGGCGATCCGTGGGGTGGGAGAAGCATAGGAGAGTCGGGAGCCGTGGATCATGTCAAAAAATAGACGGTGGAGATGTATTGGCGGGAATTCGAAATGCCATTTGAAATTGAGCAGGTGAATAAAATGACCAGCGGTGGCAGGGCAAAGGCACTTCATGGTTGAGCAACTTTGAAAACACAGAGCGAATAGAAGCAGAAAGAATAGAAAGATGGCCCGCACGAAGCAGACAGCCCGGAAGTCGACCGGCGGGAAGGCACCGCGGAAGCAGCTAGCAACGAAGGCTGCTCGGAAGTCTGCCCCGGCGACGGGAGGAGTGAAGAAGCCTCACAGATTCAGGCCCGGCACCGTTGCCCTCCGTGAGATCCGAAAGTACCAGAAGAGCACGGAGCTGTTGATAAGGAAGCTCCCCTTCCAGCGTCTGGTGAGGGAGATTGCCCAGGATTTCAAGACCGATCTGAGGTTTCAATCCTCCGCTGTGGCTGCGCTCCAAGAGGCGGCGGAGGCGTACCTGGTGGGTCTCTTTGAAGACACCAACCTCTGCGCCATCCACGCCAAGAGGGTGACCATCATGCCCAAAGACATTCAGCTCGCCCGTCGCATCCGTGGAGAGAGGGCTTAATTCTTTATTCATCAATACCAAACGGTGTGTTTTCACACCACCATTTGTCTCCTCTCAGTATCTGTTCTCCCTTCTCTCGTTTTTTCAGTTGTGTTGTGGTTGAGGAAATGGGCAGAGAGTAACATACATTGGTTTAGTTGTCTCTCATTTGAAGTGCTTTTCTAGGTCTTTTTTTCTCTTTATTTTTTTTTTTCCAGGTCGCTAAAGATGTTTTCTACCAACTTTAGATAATCCTTAGAGGCTCGAGAAAAACATCTACACGTAGATGTTCTCTTTCATCCCAGGAATAACCAAACTAAAATCACTAAAGAATTGTATTTCAATTTTTTTCCTGTGCACATTTCAGAAAACGGTGTTGGTATATGAATTCAACAGGATCATTAAATTATTTCTCAAATTTGTTTTAACCATTATTTTTTTCTTGGATTGTACTATATTATTTCTTATAAGTGCGGCCACATGTTTGGCTACTAGCACTTCATGACTTTTAAGATAAATGCATCTCAGGAAAGATTCTATTGAATCTTTCTCAATGGTAAAACCCCCTCATTTTTTATATTAGATTTAAACCTTGAAAGGTTCAATTCCCACCTTAAAGCAGTTGGAATGGAGAATTCTCACCTTATAGAAAATTGAACCTTCCTCTGTTGAATTGCTTCTCTAGCTTAAATTTAGAGAAAAACAAAACAGTAGGAAACTTTTCTCTATTAAAGCAGTTGAAAAGCTATAAATTCCTTTTGATCTACACAGACTTGATTTATCTTGGTTGGCTTTATTAAAAGGAAACAATTCTTGCTTGGATTTGTGAACATCTAGATTACCAATTCACCTCAGTTTTTGAGATAACTATTTAGCTCAAAATCTACAAGTTTACCATAAGAAAAGTCCACAGCTTTCATCTGCCTTAGTTGCCATTAAATTTACTATATGAAAGTATACCTTTATATTTGGGTTCACTGTCAGTAAATTGTGTCGAGTATAATCATGGGGTTCGGTGTTCGGGCCGGTTTTGTTGAAATTGTAATGACTTATTTGTTCTTCAAAATTCGTAGCCAGATTTGAAATTTGTCGACAAATAATGATAGAGGGTATATTAATTTATGAAAATTTTCAGAAAAAAAGTCACATTTCCAATATTTCCAATATTTAGTTGATGTGTGTATATTATTCTTCTCGTCAGTGTGGATTCGTCAGGGGTATATTATAATTTATATATATAATATATAAATATTATATTTTATAAATTATAATATAAGTGAATTTATATATTTTTCAACTTTAAACAAGAAAACTAAAATACTTATGATTTAAACTTTAAATATTTAAACATGCACATCATTGAACATTCAACATTCACAATGAAATTTCAAAATTTCTAGTGCAAATTGGAGTTTACATATTAATAAGAATCATGATATATGTCCATTGTCATTCTACATTCAAAATTTGCCTTAAGGAATCTCCAAACAAAAACTAGGAAATTTTAAAATACTAAAAATAAAAATAGCTAATAGTGAACAATGGCTTCTTCAAGCCATGTCATCAACATCACTCAGATCTTCAATTAGCATGCTCTCCAAGTATGAACCACTCTCATCTTGAGTCTCTTTTTCATCCATAGCAACTAGAGGTAGCTCAATAAGGCCATCTGGTTGTATCTCTTTGCCCACACACATAGCATCATTTGTGTATTGGTCCCATCTCTTGAAAGGACCCTTCTTGTAACCAAGATCTTTTTGAGATATGAGACAAAGTGTGCTATGAATGTACACTAAGTTCTCTGCCTTCTTTGAGCCTAACCTATTTCTCTTTACCGAATGGATAAAGGCATAAGTACTCAAATTCCTCTTGAAAGATGCAGAACTAGCTACTTGGAATATTAGGGGAAGCCCATTAAATTAATTAAAAATTTAAAAATAAAAACTAAAATGAACTCCAAAGAACCCGATTTTGGGGTTCCAAGTATCCATCATCAGGGTTTTTCATACCTGTGAAGACAAAAGAACCCAATTTTTTTTAATGGAGAACTTGGTTCTTCATAGAAGAACCTGGTTCTTATGGGTTCTTCTCAGAAGCACCCATACAAGAATCTGGTACTTGGGTTCGAGAACCCGGGACGGGTTCGAGAACCCCACCCCTGGGTTCGGGAACCCATGCAACATAGACAAGCTGTCACTCTGGCAGTGCCCGGAAAGATGTATTGCAATGCAGGATCTATTCTGGATTATTTTCCTATAAAGCACTTTTTATATTTTACATTTAGATCTATAAACATCATTGTTAGCATTATGTATAGCACATGATAACTATCAATTTTATATATTATCTTGAATGGAAAAATAAGAGATTGCAATTTGGACTATTTTTTATATGTAGATCTATAAACTTGTTTAGATTTATAGTTTTGATCTGTTTTATTTTCAGATCTATCAAGTGTGGAGAGGAATCAAATTTCTTGAAATGCAAGATTTGATCGTTTTAAACATTTGATAGATCTAAAATTGAGATAAATGAAAGATTTATGGACCAATTTTTATTTTTTTTTTGGAAATGATACATGCTTTTCATGATACAAAAAAGTAAAATAAATGCCTTTTTTTTTATTTTTATTTTTTTTCAAATCTGTTTCATTCATTCAGTTTTTTTCCTCTTAATACTTATAGTATCCATTTGAAATATTAAACATTTTAAACCAGAATATTCACTTGAAACATTAGACACTTTAAACTAAATATAATATTTGAAACTTTAAACATTTTAAATTAAAATATCCACTTGAAACATTGGACATTTTAAACCAGAATACACAGATCACTCCAAAAATGGTCAATAATAAAAAAAAGTTTCCAATCACTTAGTAAACTTTTTATAGCTTGAAAGATTAAATCGTATTTATATTAAAATAATGATTTTCGACTGCTTTAATAGCTTTAAGCTAGATTGATTTCATGTCTGTTTTTTAACAAGTACAGAGCTTAAATGCTTAATATCCTTTGCTTGTATTTTTCCATGGGTTGTTATCGTGCTCTCGTGATGAATATATGTATGCTTGGATGAGATGTTACTTTATTCAACCAGGAGTATCATTTTCCTCTTGATGTTTGGTCTCAAATGCTAAATGTCATGTTTGGTTTCAGCCACTCAATGTTTAAAGTTTTTATTGTTTGTTGGGAAGAGTTCTGAACATGGATGACTAGTTTTGTAATTCATGTAATTTTGTAAATGTTTAATTTTTTATATTTATTGAGTTGAGCGGTTTATTTTATAACTCAGTATAATGTGTATTTTGTTTGTTTGTTATTAAAATTGAAATTTTATTTTTGTGAGTCTAAATAAAAATTGTAAAAAATAAAAATTTAATAAATTATAAAAATATTTAAATAATGTTGATTCATAAAAAATTGTACGTAAAGAAATTGGATCGGTTCATGTTAGATCTGTATTTAAGATAAATCTATACTAGTAAAATTTCAACCCTCAACCATACTTACAATGGCCCTCAACCATACTTACAATAAAAAGTTATTAGAAAAAAATATTTTTGAAAATATTTAATTGATTAAACAAATATGAAAAAATGAAAATATTTAGTAAAATGAAGGTTATTGCAATCTCATTATCGATCTTATTACCTTGATAATGGACAACCAAGGCCTTCTCAAACTATTTTGACGTGTGAAGATAGTTTGGTTATGAGAATTCAGGATTGGCCTTCCATCTAGAAGGGTTTTCATCTCTTGCTCTCAAGCTTTAATAGTTTTAATAACAATCCATACTTTTGGCATTTTTTTATTTCAATTTGCAAAACAAGCTTAAGTTATTTTTCCACATTCTTTGTTTTTATCCCATGAGCTTGTTAGATTGCATTCATTATGCATTTCTTTAAATAAACTTCAAGCTTGAGTTTTGTTGATAACCCTCCCATCGAAGCAAGCCCTAAATCTTATAGTGATACTCTTATATAGTGATATGCTTGTGAAATTTCTCATAAATTGTATAGCGATATTCTTATTAAAGAAGTTGTTAATGGAAAAACCCTATGAATCCATTTTTTGAATATCTTTTTCCTCTAATGGTTTGTTCTTACGTTCAAGTTTGTGTTGTAGACTTTTTTTAAGGAGGTGGAGGAATGACATTTGAAACTTGCTCTTTTGGTTTACAGCATTTTTTTTTCATAAAATGGTAAGGAAAGATGGAGAAATAAACATTCAAGTAGAATACATAACACTTTATGGTATATTTTGCAGAGAAGTGAAATGGCATTGCAAGATTATGTTGATGAGTTCTTGTTGAAATGTTTCATGTTGATTAAAAATTCAGCTTTTGATATTGTTGAGAGCATTAATTACCTTGATCCATTTGAGATTGAAGCTTTCTTTGATAATCCTTTTATTAAAGCATTCCCTCCATGCCTTGGCATTTCTTCTTGTGAATCTTATGGTTGAGGGAATGTGGCTTTTGTTTAAGATCCCATAGGTGGAGAAGGCCTTGTGAAATCATTCATTTAGCGTAATTTCCTCATGTTGCACAACTTTAGAAAGGGTTTCACTATATTTCATGAATCCTTTATATAACCTTATTTTGAATGATAGCTTGATCTAACTGTCGAACATATGATGCAAATTTCTAAACTTGGAACAAAGCATGTGGAATTGCCTTCTCATGATAAATGATTTTCATATGAAGTTGCATAGCAAAATATAGAGTAGAAAGCATACAAATGGAATGTCTCACACCTCACCCTCACCACTATTCCCTAAAGAATACAATAGCTTTATGAAAGTTGTGAAATTCATGGTATACGTTACAAGGTATAAATCTAAGCTGTTTTAATAAATTACCACCAAATCTCTCATGTGCATTGTATGAAGATTCTCGAAGAGTATCCCATTTGAAGCTTGGTGACATTTCCTCAAAGAAAGGCTTGGTGGCATGTCTTCTTTTGATGGTTAATTGAGTTGAGGACATGGTTGGTAACTTGCAAGTATGTGCACATTTTTAAGAGAGCCTCAAATGAAACACATTGAAGTTGGCTACAAGTGATTAAAGTAATATTCCTGCCTAGATACTTAATGCCTTAAATGGAAAATTCTTGCTTAAATGATACTGTTTTTTTAATGCTAGTTTTGGTTTATGGCTGGTCAATATTTTCATTCTATGTGCAGAATTTTAAAAAGGTGTAAATGAAGAACATGGCAAGGATCCTCTTACATGAAATCCATTGCTTGAACCATTGTTATTTGTGTTGGCTATAGGAAGATTAAGTGGTAAAATTTGTTGTTGGTTCATGTTGAAATATGTAACTAGGTTCAGTTTTCATGATGTTTTATGTAATCTTGATTTTTGTATTTGATGTAAAAGAGAGAAAATTTATTATTGTTATTTTATAGCATTGGTTTCATGCTCTAGGTAAAATTGTTTTAGGTCAAACACCCATTATGTGTTTCTAGGGCTTTGTCATAGAGTCAAAGAGTCATTGGCATATGTAAAAGATCCTATTGGGCATTTTGTATCATGTAAAAGGAATTTATTATGAGTCAAAAGAGTCAAAAGTCTCCCTCCAAGACCAAGTCAACTCGCAAGAAGACAAGTTGGCCTAGAATGATGAAGTCGACCTAATTAGAGCTCCTTAGAAGCCTATACACAAGTGACACTTGACCATATTTGAAAAAAAAATCCCAAGCTCGTTAAAGGACAAAAAGGAGACCTAAAGGGACAAGCGAAAAGCAAGAGAACCAAAGGAAAACAGATCGAAGGTTTGAAGACTATTTTGGGCTACATCTTTTCAGACGTTCGAAAGAATTAGGGCATCAATCTATTGCAACGAAGATTGAAATTGTAGTCATCACAAAAGGTTAAAGTTTGGGTTCAAAGAGGATCAATTTGAACGCTGAGTTATCAAGGAGAAATAACCACCCTAAGCGAAGGAGCGAGAAGGTCAATTTCGACCTCTAAACCACTCACATGTGTGAAATTGCAAGAGGGCCAAAAAAGTACAAACCTGAAGTAGTGGTCGAAATTCTAAAATAGAAGCCGCAATTTGAAGTTTTGAAGCAGTTTGACTTGGGTTGAATTTGTGAAGAAGTTCATCTAAAGAAGGATGAATTGGTCTTGGAGGGGTCTTTGTTTTGGGTCAATAAGTTTCGGAATTCGTCATTTGAAGATTCTATAGAAGAGAAAAATCCTTGTGGGTTTTCCTCTCTAGGAGAGGTTTTGGCCATGACTAGCAACCTATATCTTGTGTCATTTTGTTCTATTGATATTCATAGTTTGGTAGCTATTTGATGATAAGAACACTATAATAATCAACTAAAGAAGAAGCTAGCTACAAGTACATCAAATTGAACTAAAAAACATCACAAAAAATTATCAAAGGAAAGAGAAATCAACCTAATCTAGTTGCCCTAGATTTCTCAACATGGTATAAAAGCTATTATTTAAGGAAAAGGCAACTTGAAGATCACTCAATTGAAGAAGGATACATAAGGGCTTAATATAAGAAGAAGAGCATCAAGGAGGACTAGTCAACACATCACAAAGACTTTATCATCTTGAAGGAAGAACTCTTGGAAGAAGAAATAATACCTCAAGGACCCTACCTCCACTCAAAGAAAGGACTCTACACACTTGAGAAGTTCTTGGAAGCCTCCACATTCTACAATCATCAACCTAAGGAATCAAGAAGGACACTTCCATCATCAAAATCAAAGCGTCCCTCACATTGAAGAAAGGATCACATCTCAAACATCTTTGAAGGAAGAGGATCATCTCTCCTTATATTGAAGAAGAAGCATTATAATTCTTGAAGAAGGAAGTTCATCATCAAGAGAGACATCTAGTGGAAGACATCATCAAGGAGGCATCTTCATTTGACAAGTACTTTATATTTTATGTCTCAATCTACAAACTAAATGTCTTCTTTTTGCAAGGAGAACAATAAACTTGTCGGGACATCGAACTACCTTGCATGGAAGAAGAGAATAGATTTAATTCTCATGGAGAATGAAGTTCTTGAATATGTCAAGGGCTCAATCTCCAAACCTCCACAAGAGCAATCTCAAGCACTATCAAAGTATATGAAAGGAGAAATAAGGGCTCAAAGAATCCTCATTGAATCAATCAAGGATTCTCTCATCCCTTATGTAGCTTAGTTGAAGACATCGAAAGAAATCTAAGACAAGTTGGTGGAATTGTTCTTTGTAAGTACTGCAGGGGAAATAATAATGTTAAGAACTGAACTATATAAGATGAACTATATGAGATAATTAATGCCCTAGGTGACCTATGTAGGCTAGGACTAGAAAAAGAGGGAGGTGAAAATAATAATTGTTGAAAATGATCACCAATGGAGGATTAGTGCCTTGTCCTTTGGGAGAGATGGAGTCCAGGAGAATTTATGGTTTGGGAAGAATTCACCCAATCAAAGAGGCCTTCAACAACTTTGCATGACATTTAGAGCATGAGAATAACTGCTGCAAGGACTTTATACTTCGGTTTGCAATAAATGATGGCTTATCGAGATGTATTTAACATAAATTATCTCTAGGAACATTCACCCATTCATGCATGACCCATGACATGATGCAACACTATAAAGAACAAAAACCCCACAATTTCATATAGAGCAGCGGTAAATTTTAGACTTGTATATCGAAAATCCCAACAACATTCATGTGACAAAAGTAAATGACAAGAATAAGCATTAAAAGAGTACTTACATGTATAAAAGAGTATATCCAATCATCAAATTATGCCAATAATGAAGGTCCAAGACAAGAGAGAGATATCCAAACATCAAAATTAATCCATAACATCCAAACTCGTCCTCCAAAAGGGACAACAAAAATTTCACAAGAGGAAATAACCCAATCAAAGTGATGATGGGAGAATGAATCACCTTGTCTATTTATACAATGTCTAATGAGTTCGATTTAGCTAATTTGGCCTAATTGAGCCCCTAAAATAAAATAATGTGCATAATAACAATACTTTTGATGACAAACCCACCAAATAACTCAATAATGCAAGAATAAGCCTCTCAAGAGTGTCAAATGATCAATAAGGTGAGTCATTGGGAATTTGAGGAGGCCTAATGAAGTCCAAGGGGGTGCCATGATGTCTAAATGGACTCCAAACAAAGTGGACAAGGGGTTGACCGCTTGTTTTCCAAGCAAGACTCTGTAGTGCTCCCAAGTGGGTGTGGGGGCACAAAGACACCATCATGGGTCTCCAAATGGATCAAAAATGCCTATAAACCATTTCAAGAGCTAGAATGATGACATAAGCCCTCCCTTTATAGCGGGAGAGATCCTTTGGACCTTGGAACATATGCCAAGTGTATGGTGCAAGTGTGGATTCGACTGGGCATGGTGAACCAGATGCATCATCCTCATCCAAAAGGTGGAACACGAACAATCCGTGAGCGCTGTTGGGGATCCATGAAGTAATCTCTACTATTTTGGAGGCCCATGGCTCTCAACGCTCATCCTACAAGTGCCAATGTGGCCCTCTGGAGGGCTAGGACATCGTATAGGGAGGCCAAGCCCTAAATGGAGATCCACCTACAATCATGCATAAGATCCAATGCATCCCCTTGCCCTCCAATACAACAAATCATTAGAATAATCAAGTAAAAGAGCTTACAAGTCATGGAATCAATGGGGCATTTCATAGTGTTATGCCCTTCCATAGTGGGCTTTGACATGTACAAGTGTCTCCAAGCTCAATAAGGGGTTAACCAAAGACCCTATTAGGTGGTTTCAACCTCTAAAGGGGGTGACATGTCCTTGGTATCCCTCAAGTGGTAGGTGGAAAATGATATAATAATGGAGCAGAGTGGGGATCAGGGGAAATCATCAAGACCACATGTCATGGTTCATGGGTAGCTATAATATGGGAAGCCCACATTTTGGTATGTGAGTGTAGGAGGGAGCAAATAATGGTACATGAGTTATCCCAAAATTTGTTTTTCCACCCCTTTTCATATGCCTTTTGGCTTTTATCAATTTTTCGTCATAACTGCTCAGGGCTCCAGGGGATGAGAGCATGATGTGTAATATGTAGCAGTGGATACCCCCTTAAGGTGGGGTGGTTCATTGCCCACCAGGGGTTGGGACAATCATGGGTTCCGTAATGATAGAGGGGGCTCATTTAGGGCCCATAGGAACCAGGGTGATGGTCATGGATAAAGGGTAGAGCTCATGTTTGACTTTTGCCCATGTGATAAATTTGCATGTCCCGACCAACTTTTGCATTATGTGGTATATCTCCTGTTGAGAGTGGCCAAATTATGTTTTTTCTTTTCCTTTTAGCTGCATTAATGTCTGGGGCTTCGTTCTAGGCCCAACCCAAGGCGTGGATAAGGGGAGGGTGAGGCTAACCTTATATGGACCTAGTGGACACATGTGGATCCAGATGGGGAAATAGATGAACGAGGCTAAAATGAGTGGAAGGGGAGTGATGTAGGTGGTATCGAGAAGCTTAATCACACGACCAAAATCACGATTTCCCATGTAGTGCCAACGCTAAAGCCAATGGCCAGTAAAGGAGATCCCACAGGACTAGGATACAAGGGTAACCACAAAATCAGACAATGGAGACAAGAATACAAACCTAACCAACTCTTTTCACCAAATCCCCCCACCGATCCATGCCCAAAAGTGTCCATGCTAAGTAAGGAAAATTACTCAATTATGCCAATGAAAAACCATACCTTTGGGTACCACAAGGTGATGGTCACATTGGAGAGGGGAGGTCATGGAGTGATCATAATCCTGAGGGTGTGTCCAAGGAGATAAAGTATATTGAATGTTGGGATCTTCCTTGAAATTATACTCAAAAGGGGGAAAGGGCTCATGGTCACTTGAGATCATATGACAAGGGGTGAGGGGATCACTTGTGGATGACTCAAAATGATGAACAAGAAAGAAAGGCGATAGGGAAGGTGCGGTATTGTATTCAATGGGGCTCCTTTCCTGAAAATCATATTTTGAGGAAAGTAGGAGGTAAGTAGGAGCAAGGGCCTTATTATTAGTATCAAAGATGGGGTTTTCCAAAAAAGGAGAATAACTTATTTCCAACTTCCCTCTTTCATGCAAGGGAAAATAATGATCCTCCTTCCCAAGGGTATCGATGGATATGTCATCATAAATAAAGGAAAGACTAATCCCAACCTCATCCTCCCTGTCAGTATCATGAATGGGAGCACAATCAAATTGAGGACCAACAATTTCCCATTTCTCCTTTTCAATATGAAAATAATCTCCAATATCAACTTCCAAGGGGCTAATGGGATTAACTTCCACAAGGTTCTCAAAAGAAGAGTCATCAGGAGTAGTATCTTTGATAAAGGTAAGGTCAACCTCAACTTGACTTTCCATAAACTCATCCTCCCCAACACTGGTTCTCAAAATCATCATTTTCATCATGTGGACCCAAGGAGGACTTGTCTTCCCGCTCATCACTTAGATTTTCAAGGTTTTGATGATGCTTGATGAAGGCTTCCTCTTGAATGCTTAATGCGGGGCATACTTGAAAATGACTAACAAAGCCATTAACGAACTCCTCAATAGATGAGATGTTCCTAGGTTATCCAAAGTAAAGGTAAAGATGAAATCAGAACAAAAATGGTACATTTTCCAGAAATTCCCTGTTTAAGTCATAATTGTGCAGAAATTATTGTGGCCAATCCAAGATTCATTTTGAGAAACTAGAGAATGTTTGCGTTCCTAAAAGGCCAAACTACAAAAACCTATCTCACTTTTTACACAGGTTTACAAAAAGGGGGATAAATGCATATCTTCACAACCTATTTTTCGGACTGTGCAAAGTCCCGTTTTTGACATCATTTTACAGAGAATATTGTGAATAGCTGGAGATTAATTTTGGGAAACTGAGAGAGGTTTATCTCAATAACATACTTATCTATAATAACCTCTTTCACTTTTTACATATCTATCTCAGATTGAGATATACAAAGGTATCACTGGACCCTAATGTTGCAGAATTTCTGGGGCAGAATGCACAAAGGAAGGAGGTAGTAAGTGACTTGGAAGCCTCATCATCAATTAAGAGTTGCTATCAAATTCGAATTTCTCTTCTTTGTCACCATCAATCCATAGATATAGTTCCAAATAGATTCATTAGTTTTGAGTGTTCTTTATTTAAGTTCTATTAATGTAAAATAGTTTGAGATATTTGTAAAACCAATCTTGATATTTTTTCAAGATATTTCAGTTTAGAATTTGTATAAATAATTCTTCATTTGAAGTATTTTGGGGTGGATTCTATTAGACATTTCTATAGACTTTTTGATCAGAAGACCCAGAAGGTTATTGTATCATTTGCGGAGCCAACAAGCTGGATTGATGAATAAAGATTAGGCATTTCAAAGGATTCATGTGTTAAGGCGAATTTCAGACAAGTATTCTCATGTGTTGTCATCATTTTTCTCAAGTTATTCATAATCTTTAATGTTTTTCTCAATCTAAATGTTATAACTGGAATAGTATTTCAGAACTTGTTTAATTACACTCTGTGTTAACAGTTATGCATTTGAATGTTTTCTTCTGATATTTAAATTAAAGAATTCTTAATTGCTCTTTGGTTTAGATTGATTTCATGAATATCCAGGTTAAAGGATTCTTAATTACCCTTTGATCTTGATTATCCCTTCATTCCTCATTCATTATCCGGGTATGAGAACCCTTAACTGCTCTCTCACCCTGAGTGAAACCCTTTCACCCCTCTGTCTCAAAGATCTGAAAAACACTTTGCTATCTTGCCCTTTCAAAGTCCCTTTTAGTGAGTTAATCCAGTTTTGCTTCCTTATTGATTGACTCCACAACCCAATGGTCTAAAAGACATCATTTTATCCCCGTGTCTAAGCAGATCCCACCACCCAATCTCAAATACAAATAAAAAACCTCTTGAACATTCATAACTAGCCTAAAATCACATAACTAAAACAAAGTTAAATTATAAAGAAAGAGCCCTCTCTGAGCATCAGGAACGCTAGGTCCTGATCTCCAAAAGTGGTTTGTAGTTACCTCAGTGATTTCTTTCTTTAACCTTGAGAAAATATTGAGTGATAACATAATGGCGACCATACTGGGGAAGATAATATTTTCTTCAGAAAAATGATACAAAGACCAGATCTGATCTATGATGGTGGACAGTGATTAGATACACAAAGGTTAAAATCATCCACCTGGCGACTTCAGCTCCAAATCAATTTCGCAATCGAGACTCCACTGGAGGAATGAACCTCAAAGAACAGTATGAAAAGATCAGGCTTTTAACTTGGATTATTATCCAAGACATTATGTTCTTTCTCAACAATAATTTTTTTCAATGTATATTGTATTTTAGAGAAGATCTTAGATTAATTTTTGATTATTTTCCTTTGAAAATTGTAAATATATATCCTCCTTATCCATTTGAGCAACTTTCTTCTAAATCTTGTGATGATCATTTTCCGATTGAGGAGCATCAAACAATCAAGACTAATCATACAATCCCTGCACATATTCTTGTACCTTGTAAAGTTCCTGATAGATATAAGCCCCTCATGTTACCTCCTATACTCCATGATTTCCCTGATAACTATCACAAATATCTCCCCAGTTTTGATGGAGAGAATGGTATCACTGCCCAAAAACATATTCAAGGTTTTGAGAATTATCTGGACTTATTTGAGATTGATGAAGATGATGTTATTATCAGGGTTTTTGCTCTTTCTTTGCAAAGTAAAGTAAAGAGTTGGTTCAAGAATCTACCTATGGCAAGCATCTAAAATTTCCAACTGTTTGTCCAATTTTTCCTTGATAGATGGATAATCAAAGTCAATCTTTTTGTGATCATAGAAGAATATAATCAGTTGAAAAGACATCCAAATGAAACAATACAACAATTTTCTGACAGATTTAATCAAATCTATTATTCAATGCCATCAAATATAAGACCTCCTCCTGATTTAGCTCTCTTGCATTATCCAAAAGCATTTGATCCAGAGATAGAATTTCAACGAAGAGAAAGAAACACTTCAACATTGGAACAGATGCAGAACATTGCAGTAGATGTGGAAGTTAATTTGCAAATTAGAAGAGAAAAGTTGAAAGTAGGAGTGGAGAAGAACAACATTGCAGAGGTAAAACTCTACATTTTGGTAAGAAAAATAGAGGAAAGGATACAAAAGATCATCATGAAATATAATTTTTTTGTTCAAAATCACCATGACACATTTATTTCACAACAAGAAGAGGTTGATAGCCATGAACAAATTCATGCTAATTCCAACTACCATAGATCAGAATATAGATTTATAGAGCAATATGTGGAGAGGCAATCTGCTGATCTAATGTGTATGTTTGATGACATTACTTTTTTTAATGATTTGCCTAAATATGATCAGTGTGATGATAATTATGTTCTTCAAATCCAAACTAACTTTACGGAGCAATCAGAAACTAGTTTGGGAAATAAAGACAGTTTCCGCAGCTTGAAAATAGTGATCATCTTATTCATATCAGCTATGAAAGTGAGGAAGAAAGAGCAGAAAATTTGGAAATAAGTGAAGCTTCTCTGCCTCTTTGTTTTGCTTCATTTCAGTTCATCAGAGAAAACTTTAAAGCAATAAAAAATCAGCAGTCTTTAGGTATTTATATTGACAAGAAAGAAGACAATGAAAATCTTAATCAGGATTCTTCAGTTTCACAAGTGCAGTTATCAAATTCTATTGAGACGTCTGATCAGATGACACAGGAAAGTTCTATACCACTATGTTGTGAATCATTTCAGTTTTTAAAGGAAATATGGTATAAAATCTCCAAAGAAAAGGATCAACAACATGCAAAAATCCATGAAGTCCCATTAAAACCCATATGTAATAGGTTGCAACAATCCTTCCACGTCTTTTATGATCCAATAGCTGATATGTTACATGATGAATGCAATCAGAATTTTTCTCCATTAATTAACTATGAGATTCAAAATCAAGATGATAAAGGTTTCACTAGATAGACATTTCAATAAGTAGAAATATCATCACAAAGCTTATCTGAAAATCTGCAGAGTGATAAAGATGAAAATGACATTTCACTTTCATGGCATGGAGGCCATCCAGAACAATTGTACAATTTCCTATATTAGTTAAACATTAGCGTATATATATTGTGGAAGATCCTTTTGTACAATTTCTAGAGTCAACAAAGGAAATCAAGTATTTTCTTATTTTCTCATTTGTTGACAAGGTTATAATTGGCTTTAGAATCTCAGTTTTAATCACAAACAAGCACAAGCAACAAAATTCACCAATGTATATGATGCTTGAATGGTTGCATTGGCTGTTTCATTTTACCTAATTAGCAGTTCGACAACTGATTAGAGTAAGTAGGTAGGATTTCAGTTTGAATAAATTCAATTTTTCAATGACAAGTTTATTTCAGATCAGATTTTAGTACAACATGTGTCACATTTCAGTTTGTAGAAAAGGCTATAATTTCAGTTCAATATTTTCAGTCACAATTCAAAGGCCACTGATCTTAAAGTTCTTGACATTTCGCTAGGAAATGCCATCTCCATGTGGAGTCACTGTTAGAGTCCTATAGTGATAGGGTTCATAATTTTGAATTGGCTAAGGTTAAGCCTTGTAATATTGTACATACCTTTGCTTTCTGCAAATGTTTTCCATATTAAAAATTAAAAAATGTAAAGAGTGTGTGTCCCAAAAGAAATATCAAAGGACAAAAAGAATAAGAAAAGATAAAAAAATGAAAATATATGAACCCCAAACACAAAAACAGATCATGAAAGTGCGCAAGTCTAAATGCCACTACGATTTTACTTCTTCTGCAAATAATGGTTGTGTGCAGCTTATCATACATGCCACAACCCATGGTAGTCAAACTGCGTAATCTTGACTATTTCATGCTTTGAATTTTATGTTTATAGTTAGAGAATAAAATCTGACCAAACAACTTAATCTTGGTAGATCATTAGATAGGTAGAGAAAATAAAAGGAGCTCATCAGTTTAATCTGAGCCCTTGGTAGATATAAGGTTAGAAGTAGATAGTTTGTTTTATAAAACAAAAGGAAAGAAAAGGGTCTGCTATCTTAAATGCACCCAAATAAGTGAAGAAAAAATGTTAGGGTAAGTAATGGGTAAGTAGAAGAAAGGTTGCTGAAGTATAAAGTTGATTGGATAAAAGCACATTTATCATGTTTAATCATATGTTTCAATGTGCATGAGCAATTAAGAAAGCAAAAGCAGAGGTTTAGCCATTTCTGAGCATGCATAACTTTTCATGGTGATTCCAAAAATGTAAATTTTTTTACAAATGGAGGCCCCTATGCTGAAAAAACCTGTTTCTGCGTTAAAAATTTCAAAAATGACAAAAAATGCTCCAAATTCCTTGAAATTTGGCATGAGTGATCCTTTTTAGGTGCTTTGCTGGGCCAATGATGCTTCGACCAAAATCTTGAGTTTATCATGCTCTTTCTTTGCTCCTTAAGGCCTTCCATGGAACTGTCACTAAGGTTTTCTTCCTCCATTTCATACTCACTGTCCATCTCCATTTTTTTCCCTTGGTTTTGAAAAATGTGGTTGTATATGGTTGTTTTATGGATAATAGTGTGGAAATAAGGTGAAGGAATGAAATGGGTAGAGTGTGTGTGAAAATGTATGCTGAACAAAGTTTAGGGATGAGTAGGGTTTTAGGAAGAGTGGGTAGAGTTTGATGATGTGAGTAGGGCTTGTAGGGTTTGGGAGAGTGGGTAGGGTTTTGGAGAGTGGGTAGGGTTTTAGTGATGTGAATAGGGTTTGTAATGAAGTGGGGTAGTGAAAATGTAGAATGTGGGAATTAGGGTTTGTTGTCTAGGGAATTATGGATAGGAGGATAGGATTTAGGGAAACAATAAAACTGATATGGGATAGCAGCAATGAATGTATTTTTACAATATATGAGATACTTTAGTGACACTTAGGGTTTGATGTTTTGAGATACAACACAACCCAAAAACTTATGCAACAATTCTTGTCTGCAAGAAAAGTGATGTTAGTTACTTGCAATGGAGAAATTTGGGAGTTTTGAGGCGATTTGATGAAAATTGCAACAATTTGTAGCCCAACTACCAGGTGCGTGTCGCACTCACCCAGGTGCATAGCGCACTTTTTATGCGTAGCGCCCGAACAAAACTCAGTGTAAAACCTGCTCCAGGTGCATAACGCTTTTTGTAGGACACTTTTGGAGGCCATACTGGTGTCCAAATTGGGCGTGTGATAGCTTGTTGGAAATATTATTGAGTCTACTTTCCAACACAACTTGAATTCTTCAATTTGGAGTTCATTTTCCCTGTCAAAAGTCAAATCTACCAAGACTGGTAAAAATGTGCAAAATGAGGCTGCCTAAATGCAGGGTGATGTTGCAGTCAACTTTTGAAGGTCTTCCTCAACTCCAAATTGAGCTCATGATAGCTCATTTGAAATCTATATATGTTTAGATATCATTTCACTAAACAATAAAGTCATTTTACCAATCAAGCTAGGAGAAATCTTGATTTTCCCAAGGCCACTCCCCAGGTGCATTAACTCTCCTGAAGCAACTTGTATTTTTGACATTTCTCTAAAACCGTGACACTTGTGTAAACATTGAAGGAGGTTTTTCTTCCTTGGCCTATTTTGGACAAAAACCTCTCTCATGTTTTCCAAATTCATTTTTCCTTGCTCAGAAACAGCATTTGAGTAAAACGTATCCCGATGTGTGGAACAGGGGATTTGTCGAAATGAAGTGAAATGAAGGGGATAAGGGGCTTCTAAATTCTTGAGAAAATTTTGAGAAGTAGGGAGGGATGTTAGAAAGTAGGGGAAAGTGTAGTTTCAAATATTGAGTGAGGGGAAGGGGTGCAAAAGGGCAAAACACAGGCCTAGACTAGAAAATTGTCAAATTGTAGCAAGAAACTAGGGTTTGTGGGAAAATGAGGAATTTGAGGGATCTCAGTGATGGGAAGTGTTTAATAAGGTACATTAAGGATAGGGGAAGATGTATGAATATCAAGACACAAGTTTTGTTGATGATTTGACCATCCAAGAGAAATTACCTTCAAAACCCTAGGAGAGGGAAATGAGCCTTACCTAAGCACAACCGAAGCACGAACAAAGTGTAAAATGACCCATTGGAACCTGAAATGATGATGACAACTCTCTAAATGATGGTACACTCAGATGAATGGTGACATGGACCGACATTTGGAGAACTTTGAAAGAAGTGAAAACAAATCCTAGACCTAATACCTAGTGACCAAATTTTACTTGAAACCTCACTGAAATGACAAAATTTGACTTTGACACCCTAAGACCACTTTGCAAGAGCATACTTGATCACTGGTGGAAGGTTTCAAAGACTGACACTAACATAAGGAATTGAGACTTGAATTGGTTGAACCCTTGTAAGATCGGCCTTGGCGACACCGACGACCTCCCATGGTGGAAGAAAAGAAAGACGAGGGAGCAGGAGGTCCTTTCAAAATGTTGCACAAAGAATCCCTCGATTGATAAAGGAATAAGATGATGAAAAAAAATTCTCAGATCCTTCAACGAGCATTAGAGGGCAAAGCATCTTCATCCAGGAGTGACTTCGGAGGTGCTGCCCCCTGTAAGGTATAATTTAACTTTGACATTCCTATATTTGAAGGACAAATAGATGCAAATGCCCTAGATAGATGGTTAAATATGTTGGAAGGATATTTTTTGGTCCATAATTTTTTTGATAGGGAAAAGATTACTTTTTCACTCCTCAGAGCCACCCCCCATGTCGAGGACTAGTGGGAAATTTACAGTGAGCAAAGGGACGAGGAGAAACCCTCACTATTTTTAGCCACGCCCCCTTGGAATTATTTTTAAGATGTCGTCAAGGAACAATATTACCTTTGTCGGAAGCTATGATGATAAGTACATAAAGTGGACCTCACTACGACAGGGAAGGACCAAGATGTTCCAAAGTTCACAAACATTTTTCATACCCTACACACAAAGTTGGGTATCAAGGACTTTGAGTGGACTATGATACTCAAGTATCGTGATTGTATGCACAAATACATCTAAGAAGAAACAGATTTATTAGACATCTCCTTGCTTGGCATAGCGTACCAAGATTCTGTGAGGATCGAGTAGAAGTTTAAATAGAAGAAGCAGGATTTTGAATATGTGAATCTAAAGCAAAGAAAAAACACTTCCAAACCGCAGAACAAAGGACAGAGATAAGGTGGAGTGACCCAGGACAACCCATTGAATCCACAAGCAAATAATAGCACCACGAAGGCAAATGACACTAGAAAGTGGTGTGATTTCCATAATATCCCCACCCACAACACAAATGAGTGTCGCACTAGGCAATCACTGGTGGTCGAGCTAAAAGCTTCAGGTTCATATGCATGTTCCGAATTGAGCTAGAAATCAACAAGGCGAATCACAATAGGAAGCAGATTATTGATACAGAAGCTAGTGAAACCAATGCCATGACCAAGGTCAAAAAGATTAAGCCTAAGGATCCAGAGGAGGGTGAGCGTCTCTTCCACTCACAAATGTGGGTGAAGGGTCTGCCGCTATAGTTCATTGTCGACAATGGAAGTCAAAAGAACCTCATCTAGCTAAGGCCATGAAGTGGTTGAGCCTACTGACAACACCACCCCATAGTTGTACACCCTCAGATGGCTCCACCAAGGGTTAGATCTTCGTGTCATCCAATAGTGTTGCCTGCCTTACAACATCAAGCCCTTCACAGATGAGGTATCGTGTGATGTTGCTCCCCTTGAAGTTTGTGATGTATTATTAGGTCAACCATACTTGTGGAAGTGTCACTCTATGTATGAGTCCAAGCCTCGTGTTGTTATTATTACTTTGGGTAGTAAGTTATACAAGATACTAGAGGTAATCACATCTACCATCATTTATTTGATCTTTGCTAAGCAATGTAGTAAGATCATCTCCTAGATTAAGAAAATTTGTTTCTTTCCGATTCGCTCTCAAAGTAAAGGGAAGATCGTGGCCACATCCATCACCCCTCGGAAGGGTTCCTCCACGCAGTAGAAGAAATTAGATAAGGTCATGGAATAATGCATCGATATATTCTCCTCACCCATAGGGATACCTTTGCACTATCAGGTCAATCATTCGATTGATCTGATTCCCGGAGTACCTCTACCCAATGGGCCAATATACCACCTCTCTCTTCTAGAAAACAAAGAAATCAAGTGGAAGATCCAAGAGTTTCTACAAAAATGGCATATCCAACCAAGTTCCTCTCCTTGTGGGAGCCCAACTGTACTCATACAGAAGAAGGATGGGACCTGGAGACTCTATATTGATTATCAAGCACTAAATAAAATCACTGCCAGGAACGGGTATCCAATCCCACAAATTGATGACCTTCTTGTCCAACTCAAGGGGGCTAAGCACTTCAGCAAGATTGATTTGAAGTCTTCCTATCACTAGGTTCCAATAGAATCCACAAATATATGGAAGACCACCTTCAAATCTAATGAGGGCCTTTTTGAGTGGTTAGGCATGCCCTTCATGTTGACAAATCTCCTTGCAACTTTTATGAGGCTAATGGATGACATCATACGACCCTTCACTAACTTGTTCGTGATTTTATATTTGGACGAAATTTGCATCTTCAACAAAATTTGGGAAGAGCACTTGCAACATATTTGGCAGATCCTTAAAACAGTGCAACAACACAAACTGTGTCAACCTGGAGACATGCACCTCTAGCATGAAACAGGTCCAATATTTGGGTTACATCATTGACTAGCAAGGTGTGCATGTGTATCTGAATAAGATCCAAGTCATTCGGGATCGGCCAACCCTGACCCCTCTAACAGAGCTTCACAATTTTTTGGGCCTTGCCAATTTCTATCGAAGGTTCGTGTTGGGATTCTCTCATATCACTTGGCCTTTGAGTCAAGTTACTAAGGGATGAGCGAAAGCAAAGTTTTTTTGGTCCGAGTCCCAACAGAGAGCGTTCATTGCGCTGAAGCACTACCTTTTCTCTGCATCAGTACTCACATTTTTAGACCTACAATAACCATTTGAAATTGAGATAGATGCCTCTAATTGCACCATTGGTGCATTTTTCACCTAGCAAGGGCATCTGATGGCCTATCATAGTGAGACACTTTCCAATGTAATTCAGAAAATACCCCACCTATGATAAAGAAATGTATTCCATCATGCAAGCTTGCCGAGAGTGGAAGTTGCAGAACGACTGCCATTAGAAATGGTCCACATACCTACAATAATTTCGTATGAACATTAAGTACAAGAAGGGAAGCACCAATAATGTTGCAGACTACCTCAGTCAGCGACCATTTGTGGTGACGACCACTGTTCTCGACTCTTGTGGCCACGAGACTTTTGGATGGCCTTAACTTTACAATAATGATCCAGAATTTGCCACCACATACCAGATGTTGACCGATGACAAGAAAGTTCCATACTTCCACCTCTATGATGCACTATTATGCCACCTGGGACATCATTGTGTTCCTTCAAGCAAGCGGACCAAGATGATTTGGGAGGCACACCAAAGTCAAGTCATAGGACACTTTGACGTAAAGAAGACAGTGGCATTACTGCAAAGATATTTTTATTGGCCAAATCTCCAACAGGATGTTGGAAAATATATTAGATCCTGCACTGCATGTACCATCACCAAACTAACCATTAAGAAGAAAGACATGTATACTCTTTTGTCTACTCCTAGCCGACCTCGGGAATCCATTTCCATGGACTGTATGTTTGGATTTCCTTCTACCAAGCACAATAACCCTTGTATATTTTTGGTTGTCAATAGATTTTCTAAGATGGCCATATTGGTTGCCTGCAAGAAGAGTATCACAGCAAAATCCACTACCAAACTCTTCTTTGAAAAAATGTGGGTACATTTCAGGATCCTACAAACCATTATATCAGATCGAGATAGCAATTTCCTAAGCACATTCGGGTCGAGCCTCTGGTTATTATTGGACACCAATCTCACCAAGTTGACTGCATTTCACCCCCATATTGATGGCCAGACAGAGGTCATCAACAGGATGATAGTACACATACTACGGATGTAAAACTCTAAGAATTTGCGAACATGGGATGAAAGTCTTCCCTATGTGCAACACAGTCATAACATAGCTCTCCATAGCTCGACTGGCCACATCCCCTTTTAAATGGTTATGAGATTTCAACCATTATGTCTCATTGAAGTTGCACTGCCTCTTGCAACTACACAGGAAGAATTTTCCCGTGTTCATTGCAAAGTTGATAAAGCCACTAGGTTTATTGAATGCATTCAGAACATCCACCAGTAGGTTCACAACATCTTAGATAACGACAATTCCAAGTACAAACAATGGCATGGTCAACATCGAGTTCCATATAAGTTTTAGGTGGGCGACAAAGTATGGTTGCATTTGTAGAAAGAACGTCTTATCAGAGCCCATTGGAAGCTTCGACCCCTCTGATACATACCTTACACCATCACTAAAGTTGTGGGAGACAACCCTTTCGAGCTCAGTATCCCCCCATTCCTTGGCTTGCACCTAGTATTCAATGTGGATTACCTTCGGCCATACTTTCCACCATTGTTGGACACATCATACATTGTTGAGCAATGGACACCAACATAGTTCAACCCAAACTGCATGGAACAAGCCACAACTAATCGAATCATGGGCACACAAATCAAGAACACTTTCCAACAGAGGATCCAACTGTATTGGTCTGTCAAAGCTAGCCAACTCCTACACCAAGGCAAGTGGCTCACCAATGACCAAGTTCAACAGATGTTTTCCCATCTCATGGAGGCACTCAGCACAATGGGGATCATTGCTTCCTAAGGGGGAAGGACTGATCCAAATGG
Source organism: Pinus taeda (assembly GCA_000404065.3). Taxonomy (NCBI): domain Eukaryota; kingdom Viridiplantae; phylum Streptophyta; class Pinopsida; order Pinales; family Pinaceae; genus Pinus; species Pinus taeda. The sequence continues at coordinate 35,405 of APFE030534378.1, read as the reverse complement.
ATATTGGTGGCCGCCCTCCTATTCCACTTGGACCCCCAACATTGTTTCCTTTCAATTTCTTTAATTCTAGCAAAACTTTCCATTTTTGGTAGTTTTTCGAGTCCTGAACTTTTAGAGCCATTCTCAAGCCCTAAATAATATTTTTTTGAAAAACACGCCAAGCCTGTATATTAGAAGGCACAAACATGCCAATAAATTTTATCGTCCTCGCATAGATTTTTCTAGCAAGATATCGTGTGCGCCAAACGAAGATCATATGCCTAAATTACAACCCTGGGAAGTTGGCATTCCAACTAATCCCAATGGGGCCCAGAAACTTTTGGCACTTCATATCCCAGGGTTAGGTATTTGGATGTTTAGGTTTTTCCATTGTTTCTCAATAATAAAAAGGCCTCCAAGCATCATTATAACGCAGTTTTGAAGGCATGTAGCCATCACATCTCTTTTCAAAGATAATCTACCATCGCCCAAGCTAGTTTGTTTCTCTTGTATATGTAAATAGTTTTGAGCGATTGTTATTTATTAGTTGATGTTTTGTTTCGTTGTATCTCTGTGTTTGGGTTTGAATATGTATTTCATTTTGTTCCTTCATTAATCTGGATCAAACATCCTCTAACCAATGATGATCATCCAAAGCTCTTGGTTGATGTTTTGGGTTCATAAACTTCTTTTTTTATGCAATTAGATGCATGACCAATCACATCTGGTAGAAATGTAGTAATTTTGTCAATCTTTCCAGAGAATTGCTCAAAAGTAGGCTAACTAAAACTGAATTTACATTTTGGGTATTTTGATGATTGGGAAACTTGAAAACTTCCTTCATCGTCATTGATTTGGTTTCCCCTGTGGTAGACAATGATAATGAGCAGACAAAACTTTGAACTTTGAAAGGAAATAGTTATAATTTAATAGAAGACCTTAATTAACAACAAAAAATATAACACAAAATATTTCAATACTCTTGTCAAATAAAATATTTCAATGTCAACTATGTATATGTTATATATGGTTTAAAAATAATTTTATATATTAAGTAAGGCAATTAAAAAAATTATGGTATCACTGAGGAGATGGAGGCGGGAGCGCTTAGGGTTTGACACTGCTCTGCAACTGGCAGACCTTTACAGACTGCGTTGTTCTGCCATTAACCTCCAACCATAAGACATCTACAACACAATAAGGAATAGCTACCAAGCGATGGAACCCCCTCGGGGGGAGGACATGGAGCCTCCCATCGCTGATACAAAAAACGCCTTGCGACAAACAGAAAATGTCAGGAAGGACCATCAAGAAGATATAGCAACAGAACATGAAAATGCGCCAAGGAATAACAACAAAACTGAAGAACCAAGAGTGACTTCAACCACCTGCAAGCCTGTACCAGTTGACAGACCCAAAATCGAGCTACCAAGTCAGCAAATCAACACTCAGATCCAGTTTATGAAGGATCATGCTTTGATAGGAACGTTTATAGGCTTTTGGCCAACGGAGAAAGCACTGCATGGCTGGATAGCAGCCAAATGGAAGCCAAAAGGGCACATAACTCTACAGTTACGACCTAAGGGCTTCTTTACTGCCATTTTCAATTGTCTGGAGGACTGAAACAGGGTACTAGATGGCGGACCATATTTCTTCAACGCAGCAGGACTATACCTGTAAGAATGGATTGAGCGCTTTAACCCGGACAAAGAAGATCTGAGCTGGGCCCCGGTGTGGCTGCGCCTTTACTCTCTCCCTCTGGAGTATTGGGACGAAGACTCTCTGCAAGACATTTGGAATGGTTTAGGTGAATTCATCAAAGTGGCAGAGGAGACGAAACTGAAGCGATACACCTCCTATGCGCGGATCAGTGTATACATGCACCTCAGCAAAGCTCTTTCGGATGCAGTAAGCCTTTACCATGATGATTACGAATGGTTACAAACAATAGATTACGAGCATGTACCATTCCACTGTAGAAAATGCCACGCCTTGGGCCATTTATTCCGAGATTGTCCCTCCAATATGAAATCCATGGCCACCCCCTCAATGGACAAACCTGACTCAGATGGGTTCACAAAAGTTTCCAATCGCAAAAAGACCCACAAAAAGCCCTCTTCCTCAGTCAAAAAACCTGTCACCAACACTTCAATGCCATCAACAAGTAACAGCTTTGAAACTCTGCTCCAGCCGGAGGTTCATATCTTAGATAATCAGGAACAACCTGAAGCCATTCCAAAGGCTACCCCCCATTCTGCTCCCTCAAGCTCAAAGAAAACCCTCATTTCTAAGCAACCCGCAGATCTCAAATCACCCTCTCCCAGTAACCCGCCAAAAAGGAATGTTCAAGGAATGGAGATAGATAGCACACAGATGCAGCTCACGATTGTAGATGATACAGAGGCAAAGTAGGAAGCAGTTCAGCACATGGAAGAGGAACCGGAGAGCTTCGACATCGGAGATATACTGGGACTTGAACAAGCATGTAAGAAAAAGGAATATGACAAAATTCCTTAGCGATAGCTAGAGAACTTAGAGGTAATTCTCTCAAGAGCACAGAAGCAAAGATCATTAGGTATCCAAACTGGCAATCAATGGGATGGAAGAAATCTCTTCAAAGACAATAAGAAACGAGGAAGGAAAACAGATCTTCAAAGAACCACCACATAGGGGAGATGCTGGTGGAATCTAGAAGATACTCCAAGCTTACCCAATATTATAATCCCCTTCCCAATTGTGTATCATGAAGCTCATCTCAAGGAACATTAGAGGGCTCAACAGCCTGGGAAAGGGTCGACTAATAAGGAACATGTTACAATAGGAAAAGCCTCAAGTTCTCTTTCCGCAGGAGACCAAGTGTAATTCCACAATGCTAGACCAGATCCTCGCCAAAGCGTGGCCAGGAAGCAAAGAAGTGGCTATGCAAGCCATAGGAGCCTCAGGAGGGCTAGCCATAGTTTGGGATCATAGAGCTATAACACTTACTAACATACATGCTAGTAAGCATTTTATTCAAGCCCTGTTCCATATAACAAGGACAAACGTTCATGGACACTTAACCAATGTCTACTTTCCCCAGGAGGCAACAAATAAGGTAGACACACTGAACACCTTAACTCAGATCAACTCAGAAAGATCCCACCCACTTTGGATCACAGGAGGGGACTTCAACATGATTACAAAATTGGAGGAAAAAAGAGGAGGATGACTCAAACTGGACTGTGAAAGCACTCACTTCAAAAACTACATCCATAACAACAGGCTCATAGATATGGAATTCAATAATGGCGTATATACATGGAACAACAAACGTGCAGATGCCCACCAAATAGCATCTCGGTTAGACAGATTCCTGGCAGGGACCTCTCGGCCTCTATCTTGCCACTCTCTGGCTCGGACCACTGGCCTATTAGACTTCACTGGCAAAGACCGGGAGACAATGTTCGCAGTGCCTTTCGCTTTGAAGCTTTTGGCTAAATAACCCAGACTTTCACAACCTGATTACAGAGACATGGAAAATTTTCAATCCACCGGAAGGCACAAAAATGTATAAGCTCCAACAAAAGCTAAAAAATATCAAGGAAAATATAAAACAGTGGAATCGCTTTACCTTCAGCAATATCTTTCAAGCGCAAGATGCTCTTGAACAAGAAATGAAAAAATTACAGCAGAGAATCATAGCTGAAGGCAGATCCGAAGCCCTAGCAGAACAGGAATGCCAACTACAAACGCAAATCTCAGAAAGAGCAAAGCAGGCATAGATACTTTGGAGACAAAAGTCGAGGATCAGATGGCTTAAAGAGGGCAAACACAAGACAAAGTTCTTCCATCACACTATTATCCAAAGGAGAATGCACAACAACATTACTCACCTCCAAAATCGACAAGGGGAACATCTAGAAAAGCATGAGAATATAGAACAGGAACTCCTCACCCACTTTCGGATGGTGCATCAGGAACCGCAGATTGATCGGCTGCCAGCTATAGAGGAAATCACTAAGAATATTCCTAAGATCGTAACTGAGGAACACAATCAAATCCTCCTCAGGCCTATATCTTTACAGGAAGTGGACACAGCTATGCGACAGCTCAAAGTTGGGAAAGTGCCTGGACCAGACGGCTTCACTTCAGACTTCTTTCACAACTTTTGGGATCTAATCAAGGAGGAAGTCTGGCAAGTAGTCGAGGATTCCAGAGTTAGCAGATGGATGCTTCCATCCTTGAATGCCACCTTCATCGCCCTCATCCCTAAGGAGGAGCACAGCCAGACACCGGACAAATTTCGACCTATTGCATTATGCAATGTCATTTATAAAATCGTCTCCGAAGTGATCGCCACACGCCTCAACCCTTGCTTCCCTTACTTATATCCCCAGAGCAATCAGGATATGTGGAAGCAAGGTAGATCACGGATGGCATTATTCTCACTCATGAAATCATTCACTCAAAGCAGTCCAAAAAGGCAGGGATGCTCCTAAAAATCGACCTCTCAAAAGCTTTTGATACTTTAAGCTGGAAATATATTCAAAAAATGCTGCTAGCCTTTGGCTTTACCCCCCCATGGGTTAGATGGATTATGAGCCTCATCACCTCTACCTTCTTCTCAATTCTAGTCAATGGTATCCCTTCTACCCCCTTCCCCCCGTCCAGAGGTATCTGACAAGGGGACCCTCTCTCACCCTTTCTATTTGTTATAATGGCGGAAGGTCTTGGACGTTACATCAAAGATGCCCTTCATACCGAGCAATTATGTGGCCTTTCTTTTCCAAATACCCCTGCTTTCACCCACTAGAAATTCGTGGATGACAATATGTTATTTGGTCATCCTTTGGTCCAAGAAGCCCTTAAACTGAAGTCCATTTTATTTGATTTTTCAGATGCCTTTGGCGCCTGCATTAACAAAGTAAAATCCCACCTTTTTTTCTTTCACACACCTACCATCACTCAATCCTCCACAGCTAGAATTCTGGGCTTCTCAATTGCAACTCTACCCTCCAAATAGCTGGGTGCTCCAATGACAACCTCTACCTTAAAGCACTCATCCTAGAAAATACTCTTAGAAAAATTGAAGCCTGTATCTCTTCATGGACCTTCAGAGCTCTCAACATGGCGAGCCACCTTGTATTAATCAAAGCAGTGCTACAATCTATTCCTCTACCTTTTCTCAGTACTAGCAGCACCCAAATGGGTTCTTAAAGCAATAAAAAATCTTCAATGGGATTTTTTATGGGGAAATACGAAACAAAAGAGAAAATGGGCTCTGGTAAAGTGGGAAACAGTTTTCCACCCAAAAACTTTTGGAGGCACTGGATTACAGGATCCTCAGCATAGCAACGAGGTCATGGGAGTGCGCATCTGGTGGAAATGGATCTCGAACCCATATACTCCTTGGGCAATCCTCTGGATAGCTAAATATGCTAATAATAGACCAATAGATGATTTAATTCGGCTTAAAGAATTTGGCACAGGCTCTCTAATTTGGAATGCTGCCAAACAGCATAAAGATCTCATTCAACAACACAGCTTTTGGGAAATCAGGAATGGAGATAATGCAAGGTTTTGGGAGGATTCCTGGCAGCAAGCACCCAAATTGAAGGACCTACTCACACCCCACCAGCTTCAAGATTGGGTAGAGCAACCGACGATTAAAGTAAATCAACTTTGGGAGGTAGCTCACACCCAAGGTTACAGACAATGGCTAAGCTTGAACCTCATTCTTGGGCAAGGCATGCAGTCCATCAAAGATAGCCTAGACACAGAACTCTCAAACAGGAAAGTACGCCACTCTAATAAGAAAGATATCAATAGATGGGGTTATGAAACGAGAGGAACCTTCACATCCCAAGAAGCATATCATATAATACTAAGGGACCATATTGTCAAGGATAGCCTCTGGAACAAAGTTTGGGATCCCCCAATTTGGCCAAAAATCTCCACCTTCCTTTGGTTGTTGTGCCAAAACAGAATCCTTACTTGGGATAATCTAAGGAAACGAAGTTTTCACGGACCTTCCATCTGCCCAAATTGTAAATAGGCAGAAGAAACTAAGGAACATCTCCTAAACTCATGTCCGTTAGCAACCCGACTTTGGGAGAAAGTCAGCGTCAGATGTCAAAGAGATGGACGAAATAAGGAGAATTCCACCAGCACTATTCGCTCTTGGGCACCTCACCCTTATAAAAGCAAAATATTAAATGCCTTATGGAAGCTAATACCAAGTTTCCTCATGTGGACAATCTGGAAAGAGAGAAATAGTCGCATCTTCAAGGACCATTCCTCTCCTATAGAAGTTCTATAGAACAACATATGTCAAAACATACGAGAAACCTTGATGCTTCAAACTTGGCTTGATGATGATTTCCTCTCCACTCCACAGGAACAAAATATATGGGTGAACTGGAACCTTCAGTGGAACCACAAGCAGGCACACCAAAGGAAAATCCCTCCATCTGGAGCTACACCTGACAGATGGACTCCACCCCCACCATCCATGGTACAACTCAACTTTGATGGAGCATCAAAAGGAAATCCAGGTAAAGCGGGATATGGAGGAATATTTAGAAATCACAAGGGTAATGTTCTCCAAACTTTTATGGGGTCAATTGGTTGGGATACAAACAATTCAGCTGAATTAGAAGGAATATGGCAAGGACTTCTCCTTGCTCAGAGCAATAGATTCTTCCCCCTCATAATTGAAGGGGACTCTCAGATTTTAATCAACATGGTCAATTAGATCTTATAGGGAACTCCAACACACAAAGTGGGTAGCAGTTGGAGATTCGTGGAAAGGTTGGAACAGATTGAACAGTGGCTATTCATTCATCGAGCAGTAACCATTAGGCACATTCGTCGAAATGGTAACAAAGTAGCAGACTTCTTAGCAAACATTGGCATTGATAGTGGTAAGACTCTTCATGTGGGAGCTCTTAGCACCATAGCCAACACACATCAATTGCAGGATTTCAATGATTTGGTGCAAAAGGAAAGTGCTAATGGAGAGGAAACGCACCCGAATGCGGGTGTCAATAATGGTAATTAAGGTGACAAGACAGACCGCTGGCGGGATGGAGAGCCATCTGGATAATTGCATCGTCCTAAGAGCTTACCTTAGACGGATTAATAATACATTGCAGGCGATAATTAATGACCCTGAAAGTTGTGACGAGTCACCTCCCTCAACACCATGGCCCCTGCAGATCGTTTTGTTAATCCTCCTCTTCTCCATGGCGTATGTTCTCCGCAAGCCGCTGAACCATGTATTAGAACTGCAACAGGCAGTGGCTGCCTGATTCTTCCTTTCCTGGATCTTGGTAATGGTTTCCATTTTTCGCATTCCAATCACTGTCTTCTAGACCAAGGCTCGACCACCCCTGCTCACACTCAGCGTCGCCTTTCCTCCAATTCCTCTGCTGTCAATATATCTCACAATTTTGCCATGGCTCGCCTCAGGCACCGCATGCACAGTAGACGCGGAGGAACTCGTGGAGGATTTATCCGCTCGCAAGCTTCGACCAGCGCTGCCTCTGATTCCCCAGACTCAACCACTGAGATGCCCAACCCGCTCATTTACCCCACTCATTGCTACCCGAATACCAGAAGCAGCAGAGGTAGGAGGGACAATGTTGTTCGCTCTGCGGATTTCCCACTTCCTCCTTTTCCCACCCCTCACAACACTCAATTTCGCTTCTGTAGTTCCTTAAATAGGCCTACAATCACAGCAACTATCACAATTTCCTTCGAGGAAGAGTCTGCGACGCAAGCTCCTCTGTTAAGTCGTGAGAACAAGCAGAGCAGGGAAGTGCCTGGTAGTCATGGGATCAGCATCCCGGGCTACAAGTAGCAAAGTGAAAGCAGAAAGGCTCTGCATGGCAAGGCTAAAGTTGGTGACACTTCAGGTGAGGAGGACAAGCATAACGGCACGAAAGCATAAGGCAGCAGGCAGAACGATACTTGTGAGCGACAGATGGATGCAAAAGGCACTGAGGAAGCTCCACCTGCTCAGGGACAAGGCGTGTCTGAAGAGGATAACGACTGGTATCAATTTGCTTGCCGGATTGGGGAGGAGCCAGCTCCGAAGGAGCCACTGGCCTAACACGTGGCCTCATGCAAAGGTATCTGGCTTCCAGGTGGATATGTCTCACTGTTTTGTGGTTTCGTGGTTTTGTGGTCTAGATGTCTCTTGATTCTCCGCCATGTGTTTTGGATCCTCTGGTTAAGTCTCTGACAGGTGGACATGTCTCACTGTCTCTTGGTTATGTCCCTGTCTTTTGGTTCTAGAATTGCATTCTCTTTTTGTTTTTCAGGAAAACCAAGGTCTACTTGACTATAGTTTTTTCTGGTTCAATGGTTGGTTTCCCCCATAACAGGGGTAGTCTTTAAAGGCTTCTTGGACTGGTTTCCCCTATGTTGGGGTAGTCCAAAACAAACAGTTTCAATTTTTGATGATGACAGATGTTTAACAACTCTGAGGCCAGGCCTCTCTGTAACTTTTTTGTACCATATCAATATATCAATATTACTTAAGAAAAAAAAAATTTAAAAAAATTATGGTTAAACATTTGAAGTAGTCTCACTATTATACATCTTAGCGCTTTTTCATGTATATTTTTCATATATTTTGTCTAAAATCTAGCAAACAATTATAGGAATCAAAGTTGTATAATTTAAACAATCTAAGTGCCCAAGGGAATTTTCAAATAATTAATCAATTAATGCATTAAAAAATGAAATTCAACCTAGTATGTGTAACCACAGATCTAGCAAGCATTGAATGGGATCAAAAGAGGATTGTAATTCAAGGTATTTGACCCCTTTGAATGCTTGCTAGATTTGTGTTTAAGGTGGATCTGTATTGATAATGATAAATTTTAGATCTAAAGTAATAAAGCACATAATAATAAAAATTCAAAATACTATAAGATCTATTGTGACACACTGCTCCAATAGCACTATGCCACTGGACATTTTTAGTGGCTCTAAAAGAGCACGTCTCAAAAAATTCAAACTTTGATAAAAAGGTTCCTCGTGTGGGCCAATAATTGGCATTGGTTCTTGTTGAACCAAATTGTGATGTTTGATAAAAGTGCATAAATAGAAAGGAAAAAGAGAAAAACTTGGCTTGAGTGAACCATAACCTTACGTTTATATTATGTTATTTTTTGCTTTTTTATTTGAGGTGTCTAGTATAATGACCTCTCATGACACTCCTCAACACTTTTAGCTCTTTTTTCTTGATCCTCTATTTAAGACCTCAATTGCATACACACACAGTGTCTACAAAGTGTTATTTTTATTTTTATTAATAGAAATTAGAGGTTTTACTTGTGTGAAAAAAAAAATTGCTCCAATAGGAAGTGAAGGATAGTAGTTTGGAGCACGATTGATATCAGGGAGTCGAGGGAGTGGAAAGTCCTCGGCTCTCCGGTTCGTGCCACCTGACCACCTTTGTTGCCTGCCTCTCTTGTGTTTTTGCCAACGATGCTACCTATGGGTGCTCTGCTTGAGTTGTGGTTTGGGTCTTTGCTGCAACTTTACTTATTGTGCCCTTTTCTCTTTTGTCGGGGTTGCTCTTTTACTGCCCATTGATGCTTGAGGTCTCTTTTGGTCGTGTCACCACCCTATTCCTGTTGTCACCGCCTGCAACATCCTACACTATTGGTTCGTCGTTTTGCATGCAGAGTCATGGTTGTGGGCTTCATTGGGCCATGCTGCCCATTTTTGTTTTGTTGCCCTTTGTTGGGCTTCGATTTATGGGTCTATATGTGGCACTGTGCTCTATTGGGACATCTATGAGCTTGGGTACCTTGGGGTTTCTTTTTTGATGGGCTTGTGTGCCTTGATTTTCTTTGAGTCTCTCTACTTGTGTCTGAGATTTTGTTGTTCCTATGGTTTCTTACCCAAATCCATTTTTGACATATGAATGCTTCTTGTATTTGACATATATTTAATCAAGATTGCATACACACATGATTTTGTCTACTAAATGTAATTTTTATTCCCTATTATATCATAATAAAAATTATGGTTTTTTCTAAGAAAAAAAACCAAATTGCTCTAATAAAATATCCACAAAATTAATCATAAAATAGTGAAGTACTTAATGACAATTTTCCAAATGATTTGTTCCTCTATTCCCCTAAAATTATTTTGAAAGTGTTTTAGGTCCTCTTAATCCTCCAAAATCAAATTACATTTACATACCTCAAACATCAAAACAAAATTAATAGTTCTTCTAATAACTCATTATAAAAACCATTCTAATTCTTGTAAGTGTTGATTCCAAATTCTATACACACAATCAATGCACAATAATCCCAAATTCTATATGCTCGTAATCAATGCCAAATAATCCCCTAAATTCAAATGTGAGAATTTCTTTAAAATAGTGAAAAGGTTGAAAGAAGTTAATTCCATATAATAGAAAAAACATAAAATATTATTTAAAAGAGTAAAAATGTTTGAAAGAAATTAATTCCACAAATAAATAAAAATTATAAAAAATTATAATTGAGAATATCATTTTTTATTATTACCAGTATACATTTATTTTAAACATGGATATAACATGAGTAGAGAAGGATCAATTTTTTTTAGGTACAAACTTATTTTAGAGTGTTAAAAAACAATGTGTAATTTTTTATTGTTTAAATTGTATTTTTAAATGTTATATAGATCACATAACATGTACATTGAGCCATTTTATGAACACACATTAAACTTATTTTTTATTATTAATATATTTTAATTATACATTAATGTTAATTCATATTTGAATATTAAAATATGTTTGAAAAGTATAAAGTTCAGACATTTTATTCATTCATATTTTTTTAACTTTTAATTAATTTACATGAAATTATATAAGTCACATGAACAACTATGCATATCGTGGATATTGCTTTTCTATTTAGAGAATATTTTATTTTTGTTTTAAAGAGAAATACTTACACATCACAGCCTGCTCAATAACTCTTAATTCAAATGACAAACATTCTATTGCTTTTCTATTCAGAGAATATTTTATTTTTGTTTTAAAGACAAATACTTACACATCACAGCCTGCTCAATAACTCTTAATTCAAATGACAAACATTCTTTAAGCAAATGAAAAGATTGAAAAAAGTTAATTCAATATAACATAAAAGCAATAATTAAGAACACCATTTATTATTATAACCCAAATTTCAAATGACAAACATCCTTTAAATGAGTGATAAGGTTAAAAGAAGCTAATTCCATATAATAAAAATAAAAGCTAATTTGATATAAAGAAATTTTGATATCATTCCGGAAAATATACTGATATATTATATAAACTAGTTTTTTTCATCGAGAAAAACTAATATTATTATTATAAAAGAAAAAAAATCATTTTCATGAACATGTTAAAATTTTTTCCATAATTAATAAAATTGAACGAATTATTTTTCATATTTATTGTTATAAAATATTATTAATAGTTATTCTAATAAACCTCACGGTATAAAGAACATCTTAATTCCAAATTATATACCATAATCCCAAATTCTATAATATACAGGTGAAGAAGATCTATTTTTACAAGTTCTTAGCGACAGCTCGATTGGCAATGACTATAAAAATGAATGTTAGTTCCAAAGTTCAAATCCTCAATTCAAACCTATTTTAACAAACTCTTAGGGACAACTCAATTGACAATGATTATAAAAATGACTGTCATGTGCAAAAAGATTCCAGGTTCAAGTCCCTCAAGAATCACTTGTGCCTGCGGTAAGAGACATACATAGATGCCTAGAGAGTATATTGGTAATGATTGTGATCAACCCATGTCACATGAATACGGGAATTTATGAATTTGAGACCGATCAACCCCATATTACATGAATTTGAGACCAACCCAATTGCCAATACCTCTGCCCCATATTACATGAATTTGAGACCAACCCAATTGCCAATACCTCTGCCGTAAGAGACATACACAGATGCCTAGAGACCTCTGCCGTAAGAGACATACATAAATGCCTAGAGATTATATTGGTAATGATTAATCTATCCCATGTGACATGAATACCTGAATTTATGAATTTGAGACTGATCGACCCCATATTACATGAATTTGAGACCAGCCCAATTGCCAATACCTCTAAATACCAAAATAAAAGATCTATTTTAACCCAATATATTAAGTATTCAGAGATTATTAAGGTGTAATAAATTGATTTAAATAAAGGATCTATTTTAACCAAATATATTAAGTATTCAGAGAGATTATTAAGGTGTAATAAATTTATTTATTTAAAAAATGAATCCCATACACATTAAACCAAAAGTAATACTATGGCAAAATATAATGATGCCACTTGGACATCAGACTAAAAAAATGTCCTTTCTCAGTTATGATACTCAAAACTAAGAATTGGCATAACAGATGAGCAGTAACAGGAATAATATAGATAGATAATAAATTTATTTAAAAAACGGCTCCCATACACATTAAACAAATATTTTGCCACTTGGACATCAGACTATAAAAAAAAATGTCCTTTCTCAATTATGATAATCAAAACTAAGAATTGGCATAACAGATGAGCAGTAACAGGTATAACATAGATAGATAATAAATTTATTTATAAAAACGGATCCCATACACATTAAACAAAAAGTAATACTAATGACAAAACATAGTGATGCCACTTGGACATCATGACCATTAAAAAAAGACGTTTCTCAATTATGATAATCAAAACTAAGAATTGGTATAACAGATATGCAGTAACAGGAGTAATAGAAATAGCAAAGAACAGTGCTCACCATCTCTCCCTAACCCTCTTGGCCACCCCTAAGAATTGCTGCCTAGTGAACCAAGAGTGTGTTCAAATACTCATGTATGAACATGAAAGTTTAGAAGTATGGACAAGTCAAAACAAGAGAATTGGTAATACCAAATCTTCATTTCTTTCAGAAAATAAAGAATCCCAAAGAAATGGTAATACCAAAACTTCATATCTTTCAGAAAATAAAGAATCAATATATAGCAATATTTGATTGTATTTGTCTCTCAGCATTTTATGCGAACAATTCATAGCGTCATATATATATATATATATGAGAGATGCCAAGTTGACCCATATGCATTAGAAGATGGAGATCAAACCCTTCCTAAAAAGGAAGAGAGCCCACATGGATATTTACACGTTGAACATCTGAGCTCTAACCTCAGAAAAAGTATTGCAAATATATCCAATTTCACCTTGTTGGAAATCCTGACATTTCCAAAATTTTCTCGGTTTTTCCAGATGCTGATTTTCGCCCGTGCTTGCTGGTATTTTCCCTGATACTTCTGATAAGTTTATTTCCAGACACTTCAAAATATATTCCCCGAAACAGTATTTGCAAACATTGCTCAAAAATTCACCGAAACAATATTTGAAAACATTGCTCAGAAGTAGCTGTTGCATCATCGATGCATTCAAAAACAATTAGATCTGTGAGAGAATTTCAAATATGTAAAAGAGCATAAATTGTGCATTAAAGATGAGTCCTTAAACAAATTAACCTTTGATTTATAATTAACACCCTAACCCTGAAAATTGTGGTAAACCTCCCAAATCAACCTAACGGTTCTCGTTTCACCATATATTGAAACTATGAGCCGGCATTTAAGGAGAAACAGCCTACCATATATGAAACTAAATGTGGGATGGCCTTCTGAAAAAATCAAGTGAGAATCAGTCAAAGAGTGCTCTAAGTTGATTTGACATATAAGAATCAGTCTTAATATTTTAACTCGTAAGTAATGTGGTATTTGACGACAACAGAACTCATTAATAGTTTCTAGTAGTATTTTACATATAGATAGCTGGATACACATCAACACTTATTTGTATGTAACAATCCCACTATAAGCCAATTAAAAGTCAAATATATTAAATATATCAAACTCTCAATATTTATCTCAAGAAAAAAGTTAAAACAACACCTACAAGAAAATTTGTAGTGTGAATAACAGAGCACTCCATTCAGCAGATCACATCACAGTCTACAAGGTAGAAGAGCAAAGAGCAAATATGTTGCAGGCACAACACCAAGAACCAGTCTGCTACCCGCTGCAAAATCTTGAATATAGCACAACTGCTGCAACTACAGGGACAAGTTAACATGTATTGTACAACGCAGGCATCAGGTTTCATATTGAACTAAAAAATTATGCTGCAGCATCAGGACTCAATTACTTAGATCAGATCTGCCACATTCATAGGCATTTCATCTATCTGGGTACTGTAGTACTGCTCAATATCTCTTAAAATCCTTATATCATCATTTCGGACAAAGTTTATTGCAACACCCTGCACATTTCAAAAATGAAAAATGTCGATGTGTCAATGAAGTAGTCCTTAGTATTACCAGATAGAAAACGAAATGAGAAATGTATTTAACACATGAAAAAATAATCCTATAAATAATAGATAGCAACAACTTACATTTTGTCCAGCACAAATAAACAATTTAAACGTTTGTAATTACCTTTCGACCAAAACGACCTGAGCGACCAATTCTATGAATGTAAAGTTCACGATTGTTGGGAAGATCATAGTTTATCACCAAGGAGACCTGATGTTATAAACAAAAGTAAAATGTCAATGAACTTCAACAAAATGAAAAAATTTAAAAGTATAAAGGAAGAGACCAAAGGCAAGAGAACTTGCCTGCTGAACATCAAGACCACGAGCCCAAACGTCCGTTGTAATTAAGACACGAGTTGTGCCAGCACGAAATTCGGCCATAATTGCATCACGTTCTTTTTGTGGCATATCTCCATGCATAGAGGACACAGTGAAATTGTTACTACGCATCTTCTCTGTCAGCCAGTCAACCTGTAGGTGCAAAAACTCAAGTCAAATAATAATATAAATAGAATACTTAAGTTGGCAAACTAGATGCTCACTAAGGGAAAAATTAAATGGATTGGTGAAAAGAAAGGTCAAAATCACAAAGCAGAAAAGCAGAAACAATAGTGTGTTTATATGTTACCTTTCTTTTGGTATTGCAAAATATGACAGCTTGAGTGATGGTAAGAGTGTCATACAGATCACATAGGGTGTCAAACTTCCACTCCTCTCTTTCAACAGCCACAAAAAATTGTTTAATTCCCTGGAATTCACAACAAACAGATCAGGATCCTTGTTTTAGTGACAATACAAGTTTGACAACTCAAATGACAGGATAAGAAATCCAGTTTCAATCATACCTCCAGTGTCAACTCATCACGTTTGACAAGGATCCTTACTGGATCAGTCATGAATTTATTTGTCATCTCCAAAATCTCATGCGGTAAAGTTGCTGATATCAGGACAACCTGCAGCTCTGGTGGAAGATACCGATACACATCATAAATCTGGTCTTTGAATCCCCTGCTCAACATTTCATCAGATTCATCGAGAACAAGTAGTTTAATAGCTCTGGTCCTTAGGGTCCTGCGTTTGATCATATCACACACTCTTCCTGGCGTTCCTGATACCACATGAACCCCATATTCCAGTTTTCTGATATCCTCTCCAATACTCTTACCGCCGATACATGCATGAGCTTGAACATTTATGAAATCTCCTATGGCAAGTATCACTTTCTCTGTTTGAGCCGCAAGTTCTCGTGTAGGCGACACAATTAAAGCTTGAACCCTGCACACGACAAAGGAAACCCCTTACGCCATATATACAACTAAATATTAAAGAAGTGTTAAATCACATGAAGCCCACAACTGAAAGGTGCTCACTATAACATCAGCTTAATGAAGAGTCAATAGTATATGTTGAATTAAGTTACAATATATTAAAAAATTACATTGTAATTTCCTTTAGGTTGTCAACCAAAAGGCTATAGGTTGTCACTTGAAAATAGCTTATATTTCACGACCAGGGCAATAAAACCAATTTATTTTCTCAATAAACAGCAAACAGATCAAGTTAGCAGACAAATGGGCTCTAAACGTTAACTAAATTAAACTACCTTCAAGGAGATTCCCTGGTTTTAACTCTAGTCTATATACCAAATATACCAACCTGGTGCCAATTAACAAGAGCTTGCATAATACAATCTCGTTTACCGTGAAACCCCTTCTCCTTCAAGAAATGGATGAAGACAGGCATAAAGCAAATTTTTTACAGCATAAGATCAGTTAAAAGAAGCAAATTAATATTTATGTGTCGGAGGGGTTTCACTTAAATGGTAAAGAAGGTTGAGTTTGTCTACTTACTCCGAAGCTCTTCCCATGCAAACAGGGCAGTTGTATGAAGTTTGGGGTCAGTTGCAATGACTAAAGTTTGGCATAATAGATACCCAGCCATACCACCCATACTTCTTTGGGAAAAAGAGGGTTGGGATATTTCCCACCAAGATTCAAATTCCCAAAGATACACTTTACCCCTGAATAAATACCCCACCCACGGCTTCTGAGCCAATACTATGTTTGCAGAGCATTCTATCAGACTGGAAAGGGATTTACTGCACAAGGATATTAAGTATGCTCCCCACAACAACGAAAAATTAATAATAAATTATTGTGCAAGCTTAGGGCATCATCTACTTCAATTGTTTGTTTTCCTTTGGGAAAAATCGAAACCCTACATGATTCACCGCTTGTGCGTCCTAGCAGCAGAAATAACCACATAATTAAACGAAATAATGAATAAAAAGAAAGGTGTAGAAATTACTCTCGTATGGAGGTGTCGATTATCTGACAGACGGTGAGGGCAATCATGGAGGTCTTTCCAGTACCAGACTGGGCCTGCGCAATAACATCTCTGCCATTGATGATAGGCATCACTGCTCTCTGCTGAATGGCCGAAGGCTTCTCGAATCCATATTGGTAAATACCTCGAAGGAGGTCGTCACGGATGCCCATCTGATCAAAACTGGAGACTGCTTCCACTCCCGCACTCGTTTCGAATATTAGGTTTTCATCGTTAACTGCATTAGGGTTCCGCCCTACATTGTTGTTGTTACGGTTCCTACTGCCGCCTGCGGCAGCCATTGATTCTAAAACAGACACACCTACGAAAAATAACAGAACAGAAAAAACCCTAACCCTTCAACCAGCACCACCACGACCACCACCACCGGCAAAACCAATTGATCGCCAACAAATCACCAGAAGAGATCGATATCAATACTCGTCTTGTGTTTCCCCTCGCTCTGATTACAAAAGTCGAACGCAAGGTGTTTTGATGAGAGATGCAGCGATCGATCCCCGTAAAGTGCAATGGCATACCATAAGGGTTTATAACACAGGTTTACTTCTAGAGATTCAGCATTTCCTAAATAATAAGTTTCTCATTTTCGTGAATTAAATAAAAAATAAAATAAAAATAGAGCGCTTTCTCTTGCAAGCCGACCGCGAGTCATTTTATAATGTTCACAGTTTTGGAAAGGTTGGTAAAAGCGGGTCATTGCTCATGTCTTTCTGGTTCCTTGAATAGTATGTTTGTGCAGCAAGAATTACTATATTCTATTAAAAAGTAGCTTAGCCTTCTATCAAGAATGTAAAAATAAGAGGTTTCATAATTTATTAATATAGATAATGTTGGATTTTTTATTTTTTATTTTATTTATGTTTGTTTTAAATTAATTTGACGTTATGTTTAGATCGGCTTTAATGTTGGATAGAAGAATGATTTAACCACTTATGTATGTGAGGTTCAATATTTTGGAACAATTTTTATCCCCTGGCTCTTCACTCTCAACCTTTCCCCATGAAATTTGAATCAATGACTTGATGGGGGCTAAACCCCCCAAACCAATTAATCTACATGTCATGGGTGGTCAATGTGGGACTTGTTTGCTCTATGAACCAAACCAATTAATCTACATGTCATGGGTGGTCAATGTGGGACTTGTTTGGTCTATGAAGGGTGTTGTTAATGTTATTATTAGGCTCTATTATAAATAGTTTATTATTATACAAAGACAAGCTTGCTTACTTATTTAGATATATATAAAATAAAATGTTTCGTAATTTATTAATGTAGTCAGTGTAGGATTTGTTTGGTTTATAAAGGGTGTTGTTAATGTTATTAACAAGCTTAAGGTATAGTATCCATAGTGATATGTTTGTTACAAACTAAACAAAGCCCATGCTAAGCTCACCCTAGCCAAAAAGGCCCTAGATTATAGCGCCTAATAAATAACTATATAGAGAAGGACTTGTAAATAAAATGACAAGTGAATGGATCATACACTATGTATCAGAAGAACCCACTTATCGTTGGATTCAAATGAAAGTCCAATGAATGTTAACAATAAAGGTTATAACGTGTTTTTGATGTAATAATGAGAAGAGTCTCCTAGAGACATGCTAATAACTTTATCTACCAGACAATCACCCCCAATCTCTCCACAGATAGTGTCATGCATATTAAGATTCAATTTAAACAAGTCCTTGTGAGGAATCAACTCACCAATGTCTTTTATAACTAGCATGCTTGCCCAAAGATTAGGATACCTTCTATTAAGTTAAAACTCTCCAATCCTACCATGAGCTAGCCTCGAAGTCCCAGAGATCCCTCCAAGAAAAGTGAATTTTCAACTTAACCTACATCCTTAGAATTGTGGGAGTTCAACAATGCATCGATCTTAATGTTTTTAGCTTTAAATTGGGTTCTAGGGCAGATCCCAAGGTGAACTACTTTCTAAGCAACTCCACTCAACCAAATTGTGAACAAATTTCCAAGCCTCCTAAATGATTTTGTAGATGGAGGACCCAAAGATTAGGAGAAAATGTGGAGATGATATTACATCACACAATCCAAAACAATCATGCACTTTCAGTGCATGCTAAGTTATCACAATAAGACTTTCCATGGACAAAATCATTTAGACAACTCACTGCCCCATTAGCAGCCATAATATTACCTTGTGAGGCAACATCAATAAGATCCAACCTCCTTCCTCCTTGGGCACAATGCAAAGATCCCAAGGAATCATTGGGAGCCATCTCTCCCCTTCATATTTTGACCATAAAAAGGACCTAAGAATTCACTCCAATCTTCTAAATTGGGATAACATGTAACATGATATATATGGGAAAACTAGAGTATTCTTGAAACAACAATCAACTTACCTATAAAGGAGAGGTCCTTAAATCACTACAAATGGAACTTGGTATGCAACTTCTAAAGAGATCACTTCCACATAGCCATATCTAAAAGATCAATTCCAACTGGGATCTCAAGATAGCAAACAATCGCTCTAGGTTGAAGGAGTTTCAAGAAAGGGGATTTTGAGGGTCATCAAGGCCTATCTACCAAAACCAATGTTACGCTCGTTCATCGTTGCTCCTAAAATAATACATAAGAGGTCTAGAAAACCTCTTTTATGATCCGTAGACTCCTTGTTAATCCAAAACGAAAAGAAAGAGTCATTTACAAAGTGGTTATTCACCATCTCTAAACCTTTTGAGGGGAAGATTCCTCCAATCCTTTCTTAATTCCTAGCAACCTCCAAAATATGGTTAATGGAATTGGTAAATAATGCATTCCAATCACAAGATGCAGGGGGATTCAAGCTAAGAGTGAGTCATTCATCAAAACAAAGTTTGAAGCATTGGAGAATAAAGTAGTAACAACATATCTAGGCCCATATCTAAGGCAATGCAGCATATATGTGATAAAGGACCAATACATTCTATCACGTGCTTTGTCAAAATCAATTCAAAAATAAGGATCATTGATACAACTCTCTAGCCAACTTTATTGCCTTCCATGCAAAGATCATTGTGTCCAAAATAAACTTGCCCTATTGTGGCCACTTTGCAAATGTGGAGAGTTATTTCCTTTGCCGAAATTTTATAAGAAATGCTATAAAGGGTGTGATGCTTCCAACCTTGATTATGTCTTTAGCTACATTCTTTAGGATTAATTTAATTATCTCTTGGTTTAGCGATTCCACCAAGGAACTTGAGGAGAAATCCCTCTTGGCCATGTGACAATAGTTATCTCCAACCATGCCCCACTTTTCCTTAAATTTTTCACACCGCCACCAAACCTAAAAGATTTAGCATTCTTCATTGAATTAAGGCAACAAGTAATTCTTCTCAAGAGAAATCACAATCCGCCCTATCGTTGTGAGTTGTAGATCCCTTATGAGGGATTACTTTTTAAGATGCATTTCTAGCCTTCATTGCCATGTCAATTAGTGCATAATAAGATAGAATTCATTGAAAACATAACCTAAACATGTTTTTGATCCTGAAAGAGTCTACCTCTAAAGTGCCACCAGTAATGCACAATCTAAGGATTATCTTTGAATAAAATTTCCTCTTCAAGAAGTCAAAATAGAATGTGGAGACTTGATTCCCTTCCAAAATCCATTGAGCTCTAGCATGAATATGGGCATCCTTAGCAATATAGTCCCCCTCCTTTTGGAGGACCATTCTAATTTTGTTGCTTTCTCTTAGTGAGTGGTATTTTAGAGATATTCTTCTAGACTCTACTTTGATCTCCTTAAGTTGAAGCTTAGTAGTGCTCAATTTCCTCATTTTCCTTAAAGCCATCAATCTACCCTAACCCCTCATAAATTTCACAAATCTACAAATCATTGTATCCCATCATATTAGCTAGCTCTTTTCCCTTTAAGGCCTTGGGAAGAGATTCAATATTACGTTTAATAATTCTATTAAGTTATGGGACTCAAGATGAGAAACATTAAACATGAATAAATATAATGGAGAAGAAGCATCTTCTTGACCTAAAAAATGGTGGATTGCATGGGAAAATGGTTTGAGCTTCTAGCTCCCATTACTGCATCTATAGATGGAAGCTCACTACATAATAAAAAAAACTACTATTTGGGGGGCCATAGAATCAATGTAATCTCCCTTGAGTTATTTTGTTTCCCTATTGACAATAACACCAAGTGAACTGACCCCATAATCCATACTTGTCTTTTTCCAATTTGGATCCAAAACATGTAAAGTATCCTTACACCCACTCCATGCCACTGTCTTAGAGCTAGAAATAACATTGTTACACTGCCATCCTTGTCCCTCCTACATTTGACCATGTTGAAATCACCATTATGAATATACCCCACATCTAGGAAGGAACCAATCCAATCTCGAAGTGCACATCTCTTGGTCTTGAATATTTGAACATAAACAAAA
Organism: Pinus taeda; assembly: GCA_000404065.3. Classification (NCBI taxonomy): domain Eukaryota; kingdom Viridiplantae; phylum Streptophyta; class Pinopsida; order Pinales; family Pinaceae; genus Pinus; species Pinus taeda. The sequence goes on along the minus strand of APFE030534378.1, from coordinate 14,293 downwards.
CAAAAATCCAAAACCTTGGGCTATAACATCAATGTGATTCATATACATCAATTGTTTTGGATATGTACCATGTGATCAACAACAAAACTCTAAAGGAAATCGCAAATTGCAAGAACAACACCCCCATTCCCATTGGAATTATTAATAGCCCAAAAAGGTCCATTTTAACAATGATTCATTCTACATCTTACTCGAAAACCAACAAACATTAACTTCTAAAGAAATACTACATATGGCTTAGAAAGCTTCAATAGAGCTCAAAAAATTGCATGTGGCTTATGATAGTCATCCCTTTAATGTTCAAAGGTACAAGAGACAACTTCATTTGGGGGGAGACCCCATGTCAAGGACACTAAATCTATTGTTCAAAACAAAATCACCTATGGCAAAAACCCTTTGATTAAGAGACTACTAGCAGCATCTTTGTAAGATTTAGGATGTAAACAGGGCTCATATATCAATTTTATATTTTCAATCGAGCTATAAACTTGGCTCTTCTTCTTATTTTTCTAAACATTCTAAACTTCTTTAACCCTTGTAGGCCTCAAATTTTCTTTCCCAAGAATTGTTTATGCTAAAGAGGGGAGAAGTTTCTACCTTTGAATCTCATAAGAAGAATAATTAGTCTCCCTTTAAAGGGGTTACTCCAAGGATGGAACCTGTTCTTGGGGGATGTAAGATTTAGGATGTAAACTGGGGCTCATAAACTTATCTTTTTCTTCTTATTTTTCTAAACTTTCCACACTTATTTAACCTCCACAGGCCTCAAAGTTTCTTTCCTAGCATTTGTTTATGAGAATATATGGTCTCTCTTGGAGGAGGCTACTCCAAGGATGGAACCTATTGTCAAGGGAGACACTAATCAAGAACATGGGATTGGGCTACAATCAAACCAACCATAGATGCATGTTGATATGGAAACCTTAGCTACTCTAATTTAGGCTTATGGTAAGGACGATCTCAAATAAGATGGCCACATGCTTGGCATGCAAGTAAGCATTGGGTAGAGTCAAATATCATATTTTTGTTGTAGTACTCCATCTATAGTGAAGACAAAGATGAATTGAGGGAGTGCCTTCTTGAGATCAATGTACATACAAACACATGGGTTGGCTCTTAAGGAATTGCATTGGTCGTCATGAATTGGAAGCTTATTGAACCTTTGGGTAAACAAATCAACAAAGGGTGAATATTAGCATGGAGCCCAGTGAACTCAATTTAATGAAAGTAATACCACTAAGCATTATCATCAATGTTGAAGTATGACGACCAACACTAAACATATGTTAAAGAACTTATGATATTCCAAGCAACAATATGAAGCCATTGATGAGCATCAAATTCAAAGTTAAACAAAATGCACAATGAACCCTAGTGTGAAGTTATATAGATCCCTTCAACTTCCCAATTCAAAACACAACACTTTTAAATGTGTTATCCTCGAGCATTTTGCATAAAAACAACAAATATCTCTATTGTGCCCAAGACTTTGCCTTCCTTGTTGGTATTCCTTATTCTTGTTCAAGAAGAAATTAGAATCTCCTTTGGGATCACAATATCCATTTGACTTTTTGTCGTTGTCCCACCAAATTACTTGCATGTAGTCTTAGAATGAAATGAGGATATATTTAAATCTTGTTAGTTGTCAAATATAGGATTAGGTTATTACGAGTTATGTTGATTGCAAGCATGCATAGGTTCATAAATATTGATAAAATATAACTCACAAGAAAGACAAGACAAAACACAAATGATTTTGGTGGAAAAGGCATCAAGCCATAATGTCTCACGCATTCTCTATTTCATCTTTCAAAGATACAAATATGTAATAAAATTGTGAAACCACCTCAATTGCTCTCACCTTGACACCTCACAAAGAGATAAAGTAGGATGGAACAAAATAGGATATAGAAACACACTCATGATAACAACTATATCCCAAGATGTAAAATATATGAAGGTGGTATATTAGGAATTCAGGATTGTATATGAGAAAGAGGCTAGCATTCCCCCCTTAATCATAAGCCTAAGAAATAATACTATAAATGCAACATAAATTGGTACCATCTTCAAGTCTTCATGCTGAAACTCCTATGTTGAGCCTCAATGAAGAACTACCTAAAAATCTACCAAAAGTGGATGCTAAAAAAACTCCAATATGAAGAAAGTTCACCAAGAGAAGTGAATCAGCTGCAAGTCTGACACATTCCTAAAAATGCTTGAAAACTCAATCTAATTCCAAGTTGCAATGAAAAAGGGTCCATCTATCCTTTGCTAGGTTGAATGACCATCCAAGAGAACAAAAATGTCCACAATTTTGCTCTTAATCAACATCCCAATGTTATATCCCATTGATCATTCAATTGCAAAACATTTAACCATAATTCTTTCAAAGTTTTATTTCCCAATTGACAAATTTTGATTCTCATTTAGCATATTTAGTTGTGTTGTCAAAACTTTCAGTATGACAACCAACTTCAATTTCATCATCAATTCCCCCCTTTGTCAGCTGAAAGGAGAGACCAATTCATTTGATTTTTGAACTTCCCCCCCTTAAGGTGTAGGAGAGTTCCTTCATTATACTCCCCCTTTTAGGTGCAAGAGAGCACCATCTTCTTTTCACTATCATCTGCAATATTTGTCGTCACTCAAGATTGAATTCTTTAGTAGGACTGATGTAGTTGTTTGGTTGTTGATGACCACTCCTAAGGATCAATTCATTCATAGTAAATCTTCAATATTGCAAGTTTGTTTCTTTTGGAGTGTAATGCCCTATTTAATCTTATCATGCAAATTTTATTAGTGTTTAAATTACCTGAAAATATTGACTTATAATTATCAATAAATATTGGTACATTCCTACATTGGTGAAACTGTAAATTTATTACTGATATAAATTTTATTATTGTTATTATTCAATTCCCAATTTGTCTTCTCAAATTTAAATTTTGATAGGATATGGTCTCCTTCCATTTATTCCAATTTAGATATCCATATCCCCAAAATGTCCTCTCAAATTCACTTGGGAGAAAATATGGTCCTCTCCAATTAATTACCAAATTATATATCCATATCTTATCCCCAAAATGTCCTCTCAAAATCACCTGGGAGAAGATATGGTCCTCTCCAATTAATTACTAAGTTATATATCCATATCTTATCCCCAAAATCTCTTTTCAAATTTACTTGGGAGAAGATATGGTCTTCCCCAATTAATTATCAAATTAAATATCCATATCTTATCCCCAAAATGTCCTCTCAAATTTAATTGGGAGAAGATATGGTCCTCCCCAATTAATTACCAAATTAAATATCCATATCTTATCCCCAAAATGTCCTCTCAAATTTACTTAGGAGAAGATATGGTAAGAAAATTCAAATGAAAGGATGAGGGGGTAGCTATAACATTAATGATAGGTGGTTGAAGTGGAGGGGAGAAAGAGGCATAAAAGGGGAAGGATGATGAGAGGAGGGGGGGTCTCGGGTCTTGGTTGTGGTTTTGGAGGAATTTGTTTTTGGTGGAAGGTGGAGAAAAGAGAAGGGAAAGAAGGAGAGTGTTTGTTTAACTTGGACACACTACATCTAGTTGGACTTGGGCTCGGAGGGCTAGGGAACCTGTGGATGTTCCGTGGGTTAGGAAATACTTCCTAGTTGGTTGGGAGGTAAATCCAGTCAGGTAGTCAAGAGGAGCATCCCAACAGAGTCAAGAGCTCAGGAGCATCTCAACTAAGTTATTGGAATAGGTATTCCTCTATTTATTGATTACTTATGTAAATGGTTGCAATGAAATTCTTACTCATTTAATTTGTGGTAAATAAATTTTAATGGTATATTATTATCAAATAAATGTTTAGATAGAAACAAGTTACTTCCCATTTTATTGTATCTAAAATTAGAGAAATTTAGTTTTTAGTTAGAAGACCCTAGGAGGGAGCCTCACACGTGGTATCAGAGCTAGTTTCAAAATCTAGACCCAAAACCCACTAGACCCAAATCTCCTATAAAAGAATTTATAACCCTCAAAGTTACTTGTAAGCATTTTTATTATAAAAATTATGTGGAACTGATTTCATTTAAGACTAAATTAATGATTTTTTTTTATTCTACCGGCAATTTAGATAGCCCATTTTCATTTGTCGAGAGAAGAGAAAGTTTCCCAGTTTAACATCTCTATGGACTACTCCTTGCTTGTGTAATGCACAAAGTGCTTTGAACATACAAAAATCATACGAACGAAGTTTCGACACATTTATTTCTTTCCTAAGAACCTTTGGTTAATCATGCACCATATATTCAAGAATGAGGCAGTCCTGTCCATTGTATTTTAAACCACCTTCAGACTTTATAATAGAATTATTCCTGAACAAATTTAACTGTACCCAAATCTTTGCAGCATATAAATTTCATTCGTAACATAAATTTTAGGAGTCTTCTCAAGAGGACATTTTATTGCAAAAATCTTTGCATCTTGCTTCCTTCGAACCTTGTAAACCATGTCGTAACCACCCGATCCTTCCTCTTCCTCAATTATGAATGACTCAAAAATAGGAGTATGCTCGGATTCCATCTGTTTCTAGGAAGAAACCATATCTGTGGCAATTGCTTTCTTGTCAATCACGAGATGTTTTCCATGATGTTTTGAATTTTCATTCATAGACCTTTTGTTTTTCTTTATTTCTTGGTCAACAATGCTTTGTGTTTTTGGCATGTTCTTCACAAGACAATTGTCTAAATTTTTAGATGAGAACCTCCTTAAATTTAAGGCATACTTATCTTTGCTAACATTCTGATCATTGTAATTCATATTGTTCACATTATTGCATGTAGATGTGCTTCCATCTTCTAACTTCTTTGGGCCAACCAAGATTCTGCATTGAGTTCCTTTCCACGCAACATGTGGAGATCTGTTGTAGATAAACTTTTTCGAAAAGTTAACCAAGTTACCTTCTACCCCTTTGACTTGAGCACTTTTGACAACGGGATCAATCATCTGTATATCACTTTGGTCTTGATGATCTTTTGCTGGAATAACAATAATTTGTGAAACATCAGAATTGCACTCAAGGTCCTTGTCTATCTTCTCCAATCTATAATATGTTTCCCTATTTTGTCTATCAGCCTTTGCTAGCCTACCCTATTTGGCTTCACAACCATCTGGAAGCTTCATAACTTTCATTTGCAGGAGAGAACTTTTTGCTCTGCACTACAAACTAGAATATATTTTGGATTCCCTTCCACCATTTGCATGAACAAGTAATGGTAGAAATTGTGTATGTTCCAGAAATAGCCCATACCAAATAGCACGACAAACAAGCCACTGCCAACCATTCCCACTGTTAAAAACACCCGGAGATCAACCCTGTCTCCAAGATGTCCAGCAAAATACATACCTAATGCATACACAGAAAGAAAATCTACATCAATTTCTCCAAGCAAGGTTGTTCCATCCTTTCCATTGAAAGGAGCCCATCCTTTAGAGCTAGAATAAGCTTTTCTACTTGAATTAGTGGGATGCTTAACAAATATCATATTAAGCAGCCATGACTGACTATGATCACTAATTCCATAAGGCAGGTCGTCACTAGTGTTGTTTGGATCCAAAACACTCTTTACTATGCTATTAGGCTTATGTGAGGCATGATAACTAGCATATGCAATGAATGTTATAAAAGCATAGAGTATCTATATGTCTGGCGGCTTGCATCCTTACCTCTCCGTGCTCTTATCAACATAATAATCGGCGGAGGATTTCTAGACCTTTCCCCTTTTTCTAAATCCATGGCTACCTAATATCTATCAAATTTATAAAATTATGTGCTGGAAAAAAAAGCTTCAAGCTCACCCTCGCTTCTAGGTTATATCCGCACTCAGGCGCATAGAAGAAGACCTGATGAAAACAAAGCATTCACTTGCATTAAAATTTGTCTAGAATCAAACAAATTGAATGACAGATTGTCCGCTTTCGGTTAAACCTTTGCAGCATGTACATTTTTTTTTTCAAATATATGCAAAATACCAACCTTTCATGAAAATATTCCTCCGCATACAACCAAATACCTTTTTCCCAATCAAAGCTTAGTTTTCTTCAAATTCTAAACCCTTAATAGTTTGTAGATGCATTTTCTTCAAAAATCAACAGAATATGGGCCTCTCATGAATAGTTTCCTCCGCATACAAGAAAATATTTCCTTGACGGTCATCAAATATCAGTCCTCTTCAAATCCTAAACCCTTAACAACTTGCAGATGTATTTTCTTCAAACTCTACAGAATGCTTGCCTTTCATGAACAATCCCCTCTGTATACAATGAAAGCACATCATATATCAGTGTCCTTCAAATCCTATACCCTCAAAATCAATTGAGTACTAGCCTTTCATGAACAATCTCCTCTATATACAACCAAAAATACATCAAATATGAGTTTTTCAGATTATAAACCCTCAAACGATAATTGGAAAATATTGTTATTATCCTTAATCTTTGGCAACGCTTTGTGCATATCCTGCGAGCATGTCAGTCCAAGAGACCACAATCCGTTCAGACATTTTGTCAAACATGTGGCGTGCATCCTCCAAACTCCCACACTTGGCATACATGTGGACAAATCGTTTTGAAGGAAAACATCGAGCTCCCTTATTGTATGAACACCTCTAGATCTGTTTCTATACCATGAAATTTCATCTGCCTATGTATTCAATCTAATAGCTTGAGTTCCCTGGTATACTTCTTTCATTCTTCTGCTAGCTTCCCTGGATAGTCGGCTACACATCTGACTTCCATCTTTTCCATACCGCATTTGTTTTTGGATCATCAACCTCTGCTAGACTATATACCTCTGTGCTTGCCTCTGTAAGACACTACCTGATTGTTTTGGATACCAATATTTGTAAAGATTGAGCATTTCCCCCACTTTCTACTTAGGTGTTTTTTCTTAAAGCTTGGTGCGAGGAGAGAAATGTTGAAATAGGCAGAAGAACATTTTCAACATTGGCATTTCCATTCAAAGTGGATACAAATGGACTTGAACAGGTTATTACAAATGGGTGCTTTCAATTACATTCTTTAAATTATTTAGGGAAGGATGGCAATCAATAGTTATGATTGCCCTATTGGGATTGGATGGCAGTTGATGGACCTGAAGATAGTGTTACGATTCCTGACTTAGAGTCAGTTAAAGTGAAAACAAGCTTAAGTCTATGGTGGCACTTTTTATGTTCTTGATTCAACATGCAACAATCTCGAATGCAACGTTGTGTGATTGTGTATTATTTTAATAGGGTTGTGTGTTCTTATGCATAATTTCATTAATTTTCCCTTTTCTCTTGCATTTTTCATTAGCATATACGTGAGGTTCACTTGTTTTGATTTAAACTACCAAAGAAACATACAAAGGAAAGAAGGTTTACCTCATTAAATAGGACCTTGTCAAAGTGTTTTCTTATATGGCTATTAAGAAGTGAAGGCTTAATTAAATAGGAACTTGTCAAAGTCATGTTTGGACAAAAGGTTGTTTAGAATATGGGTGAGATTATTCCAAACTTTAAACTATTGTAAATCAATTCCAAACACTAAAATTCCAAAAATAAGAATTGGTAATGAGACTTGCTTTCATATGACTTGTATCTTCTTACCTTGGAAATACATAATTAGTAAATATCCTCTTATTTCTCTTTATCAATCTCTCAACAATTATAACTCAAACAAATTATTAGATTTGTATATAAGAGCACACGATCAAGATTAAACATAACCGTACACAGTTGATATAAGAACGATTTAAAAAAAAAAAAATGACAATCATCAAAACTTCCATGTAGTTAGAAGTCGATATTAGCTGCACTTGATCTTTATGGCCAGTTTCATGCTATAAAGTTCACATGGATTTAGATCGCAATGTGAAGCTCCATTTGTTTGTCATATTTATTATTATTTATATTAATGTTATAAATAATAATTATAATTAGTTTATATTAGTTTTAAATAGAAATTTCCAATGTTTTTTTTTTTTCCTAACAAAAAAAATAAAATAAAAGAGTAAAGGTTGAAATAACCAAAATATATTATTATTAATTTAATATTATAATTTAAATTTATGATAATATATTTTTATGTAAATAGTTTTTGAATTGATAATTAAAATGTCTAATAAAAAAATAAAAATTATTAAATAACTATACCAAGACATTTAAATAATGTCGGTCAAATAATGTATGTGATTCAACTAAGAGTGGACAAGTCCTAAGTTGGATTAATGAGTCTTGCATATCATACAGATATTTGAACAATCGAAAATGGTGAGGACACGAAGAAATCAAGGTCAAGGAGGGTCATCACAAGGACCTCCTACAAATAACCCATTACCTTCACCGGAGTTGGCTCTCATCTTGCGTTCCCTAGAAGCAATTAATGAGACTTTAAAAGGGCGCCAAACAATTGAAGTGGAAGTATAGCACCCTCCATCAGGGTTAGGAAATCTCGAGGGATCAAGAGACTCTGATAGAGGACCTCCATCGAGGACATTACTAGGGAGCTCCAAAAGATTAACCTCCCAAAGTTTGCTAGAGGTCGTGTCAGCGAATGTGCAGAAGCCTGGTTAGAGGGAATGAGAAGGTGCTTTGCACTAAGAGATTATACTTCCAATTCAAAAGCTAAAATAACGATACTCCAACTTAGAGATAGTGCTCTGAATTGGTGGGGTAACTTAGATCGTCAACTACATCTCACTCCGCACACAGTTACTTGGGAGTTATTTGAGGAGAGATTTAGGAAAAAGTACCTACCAGCGTGTTTTGAAGAACAACAGGTAGGAGCCTTCCATGCCTTGGTATAGAGAAATCGTACAGTAGAAGAATATGAGATTAGATTCATGGAATTGGTCAAGTATGTCTCCTACATGGATACTGACCAGAGCCAAGCAAATCGTTTCATTTATGGATTGAACCCCTAAGATTAGGGCAATGGTGTGGATGTGGAAACCATCCTTAGTTGCAGAAGTTGTGGAACATGCTCGTTATGTTGAAGAACACTTAGACTTAAAGGGTGGAAACAAAACATTTTTCCACAACAACCAAGGTTTATGGGGAAGGCCCCTCCTACCTTCCCTAGGGGAGGAAGTTTGAGGCCACCGCCATATGGAAACAGGGTTGTACCCAGATCACCGATAGTGGGGATTTCAATGGTTACTAGTGCAGCTTCACCCACAGCGTCAAGGGGGCATGCAAATCAAGGTCATATGCAAGGAGCAACAAGTAGGGGCAGGGGTCCCAAGGGAAGGAACTCTTTCCAGAGAACTCCACAACATTATGTTCAAAGTCTACCACGCATCACTTGTTGGGGATGCGGGGGACCTCACTACCAGCATGATTGTCCTAAGTTACAAACTGGTCACAACCATAGAGAAGGAAAAGCACCAATGGGGGGAGTAAGTGGCCACCATCGAATCTATGTAGTAGTTGATAACCAACAAGTTGAACACCAGTCTACAGTGGTAGAAACCTCGGGTATGATAAACAAAGTAAAAGTTAAAATTTTCTCTGATTCAAGTGCTATAGATAGTTTCATTTCACTAGTTGCATTAGAAAAATGTGGGTTGGCAACCTATGAGCACGATGACTTTAAGCAAGTTGAGATGGCTTTTGGGATAAACCAAGCAGTAGGACCTAGTGTTGACCAATGTCAGGTAAACCTCGGGGTGTGTATAACTAAGTTGAAGGCATACGTCACAGCATTGGGGACATATGATGCAATTATTGGAATGGACTGGCTAGAAGCTCATCGAGCTTTGGTAGACTGTTTCAAGAAGAAGGTGATTTGTTTATATGATGAAGGTAGGCCAATTGAGATTTGTGGAATCAAGAGAGGAGTGTCGCTACGATTCATATCCATGATGAAAGTAAAACGTTGTCTCCGACAAAGTTGCAAGCTATATGTGGTCGAGGCTATGGGTGACCAGAAAGGACCCTCCTTAGATCAACACCCAATTTTGTAAGAATTTAAGGATGCTTTTCCTAAGGAATTGCCTGGATTACCTCCTGTAATAGAGATTGATTTCATAATCGACCTAAAACCTGGTGCAGAACCAATATCTAAGACACACTATAGGATGACAACTCCAGAACTTTGTGAGTTGCAGATGCAGTTAAAAGAGCTCTTAGTCTTGGGATTTATCAGACCTAGTATTTCACCTTGGGGTGCACCAGTGATTTTTGTCGAGAAGAAGGATGGTTCCTTAAGGCTATGCATAGATTGTAGGGACTTGAATAGAGCCACAATAAAGAATAGTTACCCGATACCTAGAATAGATGACCCATTTGATCAAATGAAGGGAGCAACGGTTTTCTCAAAGATCGATCTACGTTCTGGATACCACCAATTGAGGATTAAGGAAGAGGACATCTAAAAACTACATTTCGAACTTGGTTTGGGCACTACGAGTTTGTAGTTGTTCCATTTGGTTTGACCAATGCACCAATAGTATTCATGAGCCTCATGAATGGTGTGTTCAGGAAATATTTGGACCAATTTGTGCAAGTCTTTATGGACGACATTCTTGGGTATTCCAAGAATGAAAAGGAGCATGAAAAGCACCTAAGGGTTGTATTGACTTGCTTAAGGGAAAATCAATTGTATGGAAAATTATCAAAATGTTCCTTCTTTCAGAAGAAAGTTCATTACCTTGGGCACATCATTTCGGGAGAAGGGATTTCAGTTGACTCGGAAAAGGTAAAGGCCATAATGCATTGGCCCGTACTGAAAAATTCTCATGAGGTGTGTAGTTTTATGGGGCTAGCAGGGTATTATCGTAGGTTTGCGGAAGGGTTTTCGAGGATTGCAAAACCCATCACCACATTATAGTGAAAGGGGGTCAGGTATGAATGGGCATATGAATGTGACACTGCATTCACAAAACTAAAGAGGTTACTAACTAGTGCACCGATCCTTCAAGTACCGGACATGGAAAAATACTTCACTGTCTACACCGATGCTTCGAAGCAAGGATTGGGAGCAGTATTGATGCAAGAAGGCGGAGTAATAGCTTACGCATCTAGAAAATTGAAGAAACATGAAGATTTGCATGCTACCCATGACTTAGAGTTAGCAGCAATGATGTTAGCTTTGAAAATGTGGAGACACTACCTCGTTGGGAGAAGGTTTGAGTTAAGAACAGATCATCAAAGCCTAAAGAACCTTTTCACTCAAAGGGATTTGAATGCTAGACAAAGGCAGTGGAGCGAATTCATGAGTGAGTATGATTTGTAGATCTCATACATTAAGGGAAAGGAGAATGTGGTGGCCGATGCACTAAGCAGGAGGCCACGAACCTTCTCCCTAGTAGCCTTAAACGTAAATTTGAGGGAATGTGTGTTAGAGAAGCTCTTTGAAGATAGTTTGTATCTAGAGGTTATCTCAGCACTCCAGAGTGGGAAGCAAATAGAACCAAAGTTTGAGGGATATGTCCTTGAACCAGACGGGTTATTGAGATTTCAAGGGAGAATGTACATACCTAAGGAAGGGGGTATAAGAATGACCATCCTCGAAGAGTCACATAAAGCAATCTATTGTGCACATCCTGGAGTGAAGAAGATGTACGCAGAAAAGAAGAAACTCTTCTTTTGGGCAGGCATGAAGCACGACATAGTCCAGTTTGTCGCCAAATGTCTTGAATGTCAACGAGTGAAGGTTGATCATCGCCATCTAGCAGGACTCCTACAACCACATGACATCCCTATGTCTAAATGGGAGGTAATTTCTATGGATTTTGTTGTGGGTTTACTACTCACATCACAGAGGCAAAATGCTATATTGGTTATAGTTGATAAATTTACCAAAAGTGCCCATTTCATTCCAGTAAGAGACACTTACGATGTTACTGATGTGGCACGAGTTTTTAGAAGTGAAATTATTCGACTACACGGGTTACCCACAAAGATCATTTTTGATAGAGACTCTCGATTTACATCTAGGTTTTAGACAAGTTTGCAATTAGAACTAGGGATTCAATTGAACCTGAGCACTGCATATCATCCAAAAACAGATGGGCAGACTGAAAGCGTAAATCAGGTTATGGAAGATATGCTTAGAATGTACGTCATGGATAATTAGACTCAGTGGGAAAGGTACTTATCATTGGTAGAGTTTGCCTATAATAACAGTTACCACAATTCAATCAGAATACCCCCTTATCAAGCTCTATATGGAAGGCCATGTAGGACGCCATTGAGTTGGGAAAAGTTGGAGGACCAAGTAATAGTTGGGCTAGAATTAGTTCAAGAAACGGAGGAACAGGTACAACAAATTTGACAAAGGTTAAAGGTAGCATAAGATAGACATAAGAGTTATGTTGATTCACATAGGATTGATTGCAGTTATGAAGTAGTGGACCAAGTTTTTATTCGTATCCGACCCAACAAAAGCACCATTCGATTTGGGAAAGGGACGAAGTTGCCACCTTGGTTCATAGGACCTTTTAGGATTAAGGAGAAGATTGGACCAATTGCCTATCGTCTTGTACTGCCACCCCATTTTCATAAAATTCATGATGTTTTTCATGTATCTATTTTACGACATTATGTTTCTGATGAATCTCACAAATTGGATTGGAGGGATTTGCAGGTCTCGGACATGGGAACCATGGTGGTCGAACCATTACGCATATTGGACCATAGGGTTCAATAGCTCAGACGTCGCATGGTGGACCAGGTTAAGGTCCAGTGGGACAAGTAGAGCCTAAGATCTGCTACTTGGGAGGATGTAGAGACTATACGCCATGACTACTCCTCACTTTTTGAGCATCTGTGATGCCCATTTTGACTTAGATAGCTACCTATGCTAAGGCTTTATTTTGTAGTTCCATGTTATTTATTTATGAACGCTATGTAATATTGATGCATTTAGTTGGACATGTGAAACTACTTATATAAATCATTAGATGGATTAGGTATTAATGATGGAAATGTTTGATGTATGACCTAATGTATGACTTAATTGGTGATGATTTATCTAGTGCGTGACTTATCAGAGTTATTGTTGTTTCATGTATGGCTTAAGTGGATATTATTTATTTAATGAATGACTTAGTGAAATTATGTTGGGTTGTGTTATATTCTTTCCACGACTAGCCCACATAGTTAACCAGGGGGTTATAAGGGGGGCAGAGCCCCCCTTCGTTGCGCCAATTGCGTAGCGGGGGGGGGGGGGG
>APFE030534374.1:0-49355 GCA_000404065.3 Pinus taeda | reverse complement strand
TGTTTTGCTGTCGAAGCAACTGAGAAAGGTCCACACATGTCTGTGTGAATTCTCTCAAGGATCGTCGTGGTGTGACTATCCTTCTCGTGAAAGGTGGCTTTCACAAACTTCCCTAAAGTACACCCCTTGCACTGATCTAACTATGCAAGTGTGCCTTTAGGAAGCCCTGTAGTGATTTGCTGCAGTATCTTCAAGGCTCCATGGTGAAGGTGACCCAATCTCCTGTGCCACAACTCGCCATCATCCTGACTCACTAATCCTTCTGCCTTGCCTGTCATTTATGCATCCATTTACATGCAACTGATAAAGGTTCCTTACTCGAACCCCTATCTTATGGGTCTCACCAGTTGTCTTGCTATGCAGGAAAGATTTTCCCTTGCTGAAAACAACATCATACCCCTTGTCTTCTAACATCGCCACAGAGATAAGATTCTTCTTCAATCTTAGAACATGCATGACTTCCTTCAATACGAAGGGTTTACCAGACTCCCTCTCAAAGGAAATGGTACCGATACTGGTCGCACTGTATCTACTATCATCACCCATATCAATGTGCACTCCAAGATCTTTGTCCTCTAGATTAGAAAACAAATCTCTATCTCCCGTCATGTGAAAAGACGCACCACTGTCCAAGAACCACACCAATCCCATCACACTTGAAACCAAGCATTCGATCAATGAAAAATCAAGCTCAAAATTTGAGGCTAGAGCCTCTCCTGTTGCAGATCCAGTAGCTTTCTTGTTCTTCTTCTTCTACGGACAATTAGTGGCATAGTGTTCATGCTGGTGATAGTGAAAACACTTCACCTTGGACATGTCCTGCTTCTTGCCTTTCGCACCAGACTGAGAAGCTTTATTGCTCTTCCCTTTCTTTTCTTTAGCAGCCAAAGCGCAATTCTCTTCATCAGCTCCTTTTGATGAAGATCTATCCCTCGTACTCCGCCTGATCTCCTCCTGCACAAGATCTTACCACAGTCTTTCCCATCCTAGAAATTTCTCCTGACCATTGATAGAGTCCTGATAGGAATTCCAACTCTTCGGAAGACCAAGGAGAGCCAAGCTCACCAAGTCCTCATCATCGACAGTAACCCCAACACTTCCTAGCTCATCTCGACACTGAGTGAACTTCGTGAGATACTTGGGAATACTGTCACCCTTCTCGCATTTGATGTTTCTGAGTTTATCTTTGAGCGCCAGCTTCCTCTGATCGCTCTTGCTTTGGAATAATTCTGTTAATCATTTCCACATCAAATATGGAGTAGCCTTTCCATGGAGGCTGGACACAATGTGATCCTTCACGCCCTCCAACAGAATCCTTCGACATTTTGCGATCTTCTTTTGCCAAGCATCAGCTTGAGTAGCATCAGTAGGCTTTGGGATATCCGTATCTATGAACTCCTTCAGCCTATTATCATCCAATACTGCCTCCATCCTGTCCTTCCATGCAATATAGTTTGAGTTGCCCTCAAGAGCATACTCCAATCGCAATTCGTTGAAAGACATTGTTGCGCTGTCACCAAGAAAATACTGCTACAAATTCGAATTCCACCAGCAACCAACTCAACCGCCTCGGATCTAAGATTCGTGAGAACACAATATTTCTTGTACAGAGATCGACTGTATGGGCATTCACCACATATCTCACCTTCTAAGAGAAGGATGAATCCAGAGGCTACCTGGCCCGATTATAGACTCTGCCTGAAGAAATAGAATGTAAACACTTCCTGAATAGTAGATCAGATGATCAACAGCTCTGATACCATGTAGAAATTTTGAATACTTTAACACATATTCAACAGAGATTATCCTGATCATGTACTATTATGGAAAACATACACAATACATAAGCTCCTCTACGTTGATCATCAATATAGCAGCATCAATAACAATAAAACATCAAGAGCATTCGCACATTAACACAGTATGTATCCCGGGGAAAGCATCTCGCTAAAAACCCCAACTATCTGTATATTAATGATTGAGTCATGTAACATTACAAAGTACAATGCTTATCACAAGCAATCCAGTACCAGCTCCACTTGTTACACACAATACAGCTCAGATCTGAATCAATCACTGGCTCAAATCTCTTCCGCTGCTTGCCTGCCTCCGCTGCTCAATACCTGCACAAGAACCGGTGATAATACCAAGGCAGCCACGTCTTTCCTTGGCTAAATCACGTGAGAACAAGCTACAATACGTGCAAACTCATTGGCATACTCAATCCCCTGATTTGTGCAAGATCTGGTGCACAACTATAGTCACAACTGATAGCAATCTGATTCTCTAACACCTGTCCCTGCTGAACTGAACATGCACTGACATGCAACTGAGTTAACTGATGTATTCATTAGTTGTATTATGAGTTAATAACTTGTGAATTAATTAATAACTAATTCACCCAACTCATCTCTAGTCTATTCGCCAGTTAGACTAAATACAACCAGTTTAACAAAGCTAAACTGAAAACAACTCCATCAACTGCACCTCCAGTCCACTAAACTCAACTCACTTGAGTTCTAACTGAAGTCATGCATGCAAATATTCAACTAACCCATAAGAACCACGTATTTCCTTCATGCAATTGCATGTGCCACATCCGTAGCTCGAACTGAAGTGCTCCAAGAGAATAAGATTAAGTTTATAGTCCAAATATTATTGTGAGATAATAATATTTGACTTTTCTATTTTTAGCCTGGCAGTCTAAAAATAGACTCCGCCCATATGTCTAAAATAGAAGTCCATCTATTTTTACCAACATGACCAATCATCCACAAATAGCATCCTGCAACTCATAGACCATGATCCATATGTCTAAAAATAGACATAGTCTAAAAATAGACTTGCGCCAAAAATAGCCTGCGGGCCCACTTAGTGAAGGCGACTCTTTTCACTAAGCTCCATCATCTTGTTGCAATCTCAACAAGCATTTCTTGTTGCACACTTTTCAACATGCTGCAATTATGTATTTAATGAATAAACCTGATGTAAATGCTCGTGTCATTAGATGGTTACTTCTATTGTAGCAATTTGATTTGACCATTGTTGATAAGCTAGGTAAGGAAAATGTTGTTGCTAATTTTCTATCTAGACTAGATTTGTCTGCAGGTGAAGAAGGGGTGGTCAATGATCAAATGCCAGATGAACACCTGTTCGCTATTTCAGTACTCTCTCCACGGTTCGCTGATATAGCAAATTACTTGGTTTCAGCACAGTTCCCGCCACACCTATCCTCGAAAGAGAAGAGCAAGATCATGAGGAAAAGCGCCCCATTCACGTGGATTGGGGGTAACCTATTTAAACTTGGCTCGGATCAGATTTTTAGGCGTTGTGTCAACAAGGAGGAAGTTTTTGACATCCTCCTAACCTGTCATGATGGGCCCTGTGGAGGCCACTTTGTAGCAAAAAGAACCGCTTTCAAAATTCTACAGGCAGGCTACTATTGGCCCACTCTTCATAAATATGTCAGGAGATACATCATCCAATGTGACCAATGTCAAAGGATGGGGAAACTGACTCCAAGGGATGAAATGCCCCTCCAACCTCAAGTAACTTTCAAGCCATTTGAGAAGTGGGGCATGGACTTTGTGGGTCCTATCAACCCTCCTTCAAAACAAAATTCTTACATCATTGTGTGTACGAACTACCTGACAAAGTGGGCAGAAACAAAGGCAATCAAGGCAGTAACAGAAGAAAAAGTGGCTGAGTTTTTTGAGGCAGAATATCTTCTACAAGTTCGGCTACCCAAGAGAGTTAGTCACAGATCAAGGAAGTCAATTTACCTCTAACCTGATTGAAGACCTAATCGCTCATCACTGGATTAAGCACAGAACTTCCACCCCTTATCATCTGCAAGGAAATGGATAGGTGGAAGTCACTAACAGAGCGTTGGAAGAGATTTTGACTAAAGTGGTGAGCAACAGCAGAAAATACTGGGCAGATCGCTTGGTTGAAGCCACCTGGACCTACAACACTACTTGGAAAAATACAACAAGTTTCACACCTTATGAGCTGGTCTACAGGAAGAAAGCTTTGCTATCC
This sequence comes from Pinus taeda, assembly GCA_000404065.3. Taxonomy (NCBI): domain Eukaryota; kingdom Viridiplantae; phylum Streptophyta; class Pinopsida; order Pinales; family Pinaceae; genus Pinus; species Pinus taeda. The sequence goes on along the minus strand of APFE030534374.1, from coordinate 45,314 downwards.
ATAGAATTTGAATATAACACATTGAGGTTGGCAGCTCAGCTAGACCTAGAACTCAACCATGCACAACAGGAAAGATTACTTTAGCTGAATGGAATAAATGAATAAATAACACAGGCCCCCCCGCACCCCCCCGCATGGAGGGGTGTACAAACTTCCTGGGGTGTACATCCAGCTGAAACAAAGACCTCTGAACAATCATGCTCCACACACAACATTCCATACAAATTTTGATGTGTGGATGAGGATAGGGTCTGAAAACCACCCTCATCACATGCTAAAGAGCGATCACTTTGGCCGTGTGATGTTACAGTTCAACCGTCCGATGGGATCAAGCAGATCAACGATCGAAATTAATCGAAAGGTTTTGTTAGGGATGGAGGTTATCCTTCGGGTTTCTTCCCGATCTCTTGAGAAGTTTAGATGGTGGAGATTTCAAGGTAGGTTTAGATTTTTCATGACGTGGATTTTGAGGGTAGGGTCCGCGGAACCTGTGGGTCCTGTAGTTTATTTTTGTGAGTTACCATTGGAGGGGAAGGTATTTTTTGGGGGTATGACATCTTAGGTTCTGTCGAGTCTGATCCTTGCAAGCCCTTTACCACTCTGTTTGGTGGCTTGGTGTAAATTGTGTAAATTATACTTGCTGTAATGAAATAGAAGGCACTACTCTTGCTTAAGCAAAAAAATAAAGAGATGATCAGTCCAGAAAGCCACATTCAAACCTCCCAATGGAAAATCCAAAGCGAAATGGAAAGGGAAGGAGCAGAAAACAACAGCAGCCAAAGAAGGAGAGCGGCCTTATTGCAATCACTGCAAGAAAGAAGGCCACGATGATGATCATTGTTGGAAGTAGCACCCAGAAAAGCGTCCAAAGAGGTATGGAGGAAAAGGGAAGTAGAAGACCGTGGCAGCGGCCCAGCAAGACCTTGGATCGGATTCGGGAGATGAAGCACTGATCACAGCAGCAGGAACAAAAGGTACTCTTACACCTCTTGTTAATTCTAAATCACATGAAGGCACCAGTTCAGTAGATGAGTTCCTTTCGAATGACTGAAAAAGGATTGAATTATTTCATATCAGAGTTGTATCAAATCATACCAAAGTTGAAACTCTGTTTGATACTGGATCCCAAGCAAACTTAATTGCAGAATCCCTGGTAAAGAAGCTTGGCTTAGAGATAAAACCACACCCAAAACCTTACCCGCTGGGATGGATACATGATAAAGTGAAATTGAATGTAACCCAGCAGTGCAAGGTCAAATTTGTGATTGTGTTTAAGCTGGTAGATGAAGTAGAGATGGATGTAATACCATTGGATATTTGTGGCATGGTGTTGGGGAACCCATACCTGTATGATAGAAAGGCAGTCTTTTTTCGTCATGAGAACAAATATCAAATCACCAAGGATGGGGTAGAATATATAGTGAGGGCTCACCAAAATAAAATTAATGCTAGCCTTGTAAGTACTGGACAAATTAAAAGACTGGTGAATTCCAGTAAAGGATGCATGCTTATGGTTGTAAGGGAGAAAGAGGCAAAATTTGTTGATGCGTTCCAGGGCTGCAATAGGGAGCATAAACAAAAATTGATTGAATTGATCTCTAATTTTGACAAGTTGTTTCAGGAACCGAAGGGATTACCTACGAAGAGGGAAATCCAACATGAAATCCATCTACATCATGATGCCCCTCTGCCAAATATTGGCATGTACAGGATGTCAGCGATTGAAATGGAAGAAATCAAGAGACAAGTGCAGAAATTGTTGGATCAAGGCGTCATAAGGCTGAGCACCTCTCCGTGCGGTTCACCAATTGTATTAGTGCCAAAGAAAGATGGCAGCTAGAGGATGTGCGTGGATTACCGTGCGCTCAATAAGATAATGGTGAAAAATCACTATCCCCTTCCACGCATAGATGATTTATTAGACCAAATAAAAAGTGTTGTTTATTTCACAAAGTTGGATTTGCGTAGTGGCTATCACCAAGTCAGTATTACAGAGCAAGACATGTGGAAAATCGCTTTCAAAACCAAGCAGGGGCTGTTCGAATGGGTGGTGATGCCATTCAGGCTTTGCAATGCTCTAGCCACCTTTATGCGGGTTATGAATGATATGTTTCAGCCTTTCATTGATGATTTTGTTCTTGTATATTTAGATCATATACTTGTCTTTAGTAAGAGTTGGTTTGAACATGTGTGTTATGTAAAGAAAGTGCTTGATGTGCTGAAAAAGGAAAAACTCTTTGTAAAATTGTCAAAGTGTGAGTTCAAGAAAACCTCTTTGGGTTACCTAGGTCATATTGTTGGTCATGGTCAGTTAAAAATTGTTCCCTCTAAAGTTGAAGAAATTGTAATTTGGCCTAAGCCTACTAGTGTAACCAAGGTTGGTGGCTTTCTAGGTGCAGTCCAATATTGGAGGAGATTTATTGCTAATTTCTCTGTTATTGCAACACCTTTGCACACATTGACAAGTGTGAAACAGGTCTTCCAATGGGGAGGAAGACAACAGAAGTCCTTGGAGACATTGAAGGAAAAGGTCAGCATCGGGCCGATCTTCGCCTTACCCAATCTCCAATAGCCATTTGAGATCGAAACTGATGCCAGCGGTTATGCCATGGGAGTTGTACTGATGCAGCAAAAGAAGCCGATTTGTCACCATTCTGAGAAGTTTTCTCAAGCTGTGATAAACTATCCCACCTATGACAAGGAACTTTATGCCTTGGTGCAGAGTGTGAAAAAGTGGAAACACTACCTAATTGGCAAGGAAACCATCATTCATACAAATCATCAGCCCTCACAGTACCTTCAGTCACAAACCAAGTTGTAGCAATCTCGTCATTTCAGGTGGATGGGCTTTCTTCAACAGTTTCATCTGGTAATAAAATATAAGAAGGGCACTAGCAATAAAGTGGCCGATATGCTATCTCACCCTCCTATTTCTACTTCTGTTATTCTGCATAATGCTTTGTTGTCTTTTGAGAGTTATGCTGAACAATATGCTAACGATGATGACTTTAAGGAGGTTTATGCAAAACTAACCCACGGTTCATAGGTGGACAACTATCACTTGCAGGGGAAATTGTTGTACCACCTTGGTAAATTGTGCATTCCCGCCGGGGAAAGAGTACATGTAATTCGAGAGGCCCACACCTCTCTTGTGTCTAGACACTTTGGTGTCGAAAAGACTTTATGTCATGTACAAAGATTTTCTTTTTGGCCTCATATGAAAAAAATTGTGACTCTCTATGTAAAGCGTTGTGTGATGTGTTCTGTTTCAGAGCCCTCTAATAGAAAACTTGGGCTCTACACACCAGTCCCTATTCCGAGTCGTCCTTGGGAAAGTGTGTCAATGGACTTTGTAGGAGGTTTACCTTTGTCTAGGAGGGGTCACGACTATTTGTATGTCGTCATTGACTGTTTTACAAGATGTATATTATTATGCCTTGTAAAAAGCAGATTACTACAGAGCAGACTGCTTCTCTTTTATTTCAGCATGTTTGGGTCCACTTTGGATTACCCACATCAATTGTGTCAGATTGAGACTCTCGCTTTCTTGGAGAGTTTTGGACCAGCTTGTGGAGGATGATGGACACCAAATTGAAAAGAAGCACGGCATTTCACCCACCGACCAACAGACAGACAGAGGTTGTTAACCATATCGTGGTACACTTATTACGAGGCTATTGTGGGAAACATCCCAAGTTGTGGGATGAGCATCTCCCCTATGTACAACATTCCTACAACTGAGCAGTTCATTCATCTATGCAACATTCACCATTTGAGACATGTTTTGGTTACCTACCAACGAACCCTTTTGATATGGTCTCTGTAAGGGAATATGGCTCCAGTGGACGTAATGATAGGGACAAAGCTCAACATTTCATTCAATGAATCCAATTGATTCACCAATCAGTGCAAGAGGAATTGGAGAAAAGTCAAGCCTGTTACAAGGCTCGACATGATAAGCATCGATTCGACCATCAATTCCAAGTGGGTGACAAAGTATGGTTCCACATCAGCAAAGACAGGATGAAGGGAGAAGGAAAGAAGTTGTGGCCAATCTAGTATGGACCATTCACCATTTTGGAGAGGATTGGGAACAATGCCTTTCATCTTGACTTGCCAGTATATATGTAGATGTACTCAGTAGTGAATGTGGAGAAGCTAAAGCTTTATGAACCACCTTTGATCATGGACACTGATGAGGTGGGCACAGTTCCTACAGTCGATGATTTTGCACCAGAATATCTCAATGAGTTGCCCGAAGACATCATCCTTGACAGAAGAACCAGGACTTCATAGTGAGGAGATGTAGAATACCTTCGAGTTGGTTTCAAGGGAATGCACCCCAACAAGGTCAGATGGATGGAGAAAGAGAAAGTGAGGGAACAGTTCCCTCACTTGCCAATTGACTAATTAAAAGATTTTGGTGGTCTAAAAGATCCTCAATGGGGAGGATTGATCCAGGTGGATCTTCATATACAATGGCATGGAAAAGCTCAAAATCAAAGTGCTCAAAATGAAGTCAACTTAGGACCAGAACATAGATCTCGTCATCCTGATTCCAATGGCGCAAATGGCACTTCAATCCGAGTTCGGATGATTAAATTTATCGCTAAAAGAAGGATGATATGCTCCTTAAGAAAATAAGGATTTTCTTTTAAAAATGGGTTTTAAGCCTTAAAGGCCAAGTTGCAATCGGAGGATTCATGGAGGCGGATTTAAGAAAGGCGTAGTGGAACCCCCAATCGCTGATCTCCAATTAAGTCGGATCAGAAACTAGAGGGAAATCGAGTCGGAGGAAGGATATGTATATATATCAGTGAACAGGCACAACGATCGGCGATAAAACGATCGGCGGGATCATTATTGGGACACCGGAGCAATACATGAGCGGGACGCCGATGTGATCAGCCAACGCCGATATTGGTGATCGGCAGTTGAAATTTCCCCAGTTACAGGACTTTAGAGACACTGATATGTCGATTGCAACATCGGGCTCAGACTCGATAAGGAATATATGCCCAATTTAACTAGTTTTGAGGTCCGAGTAAATGGTTTTTTTGCCATATTTTAGTGTTTCTCAGGATTTTATGGTATTGTTCATTTCAACGATAAGAGGCCATTTTAAGAGGCGGTTATGCCCACCGTTCCTTCCACGCCGCTGGCCTCCATTATGAACCAGACAGTCCTGATTTAAATGGGATTATGTCCGGAAACCCATTATAAAAACACGATGGATGGAAAGGGTAGGGGAGGAATTTTTGTAGTACGCTATTTCATTTGGCAGGAGGCCAAGAGTGCATATTTGTCTATTTTGGACAGTTTTACCTGACTCCAACCCCTTCATTGCTATGGACGCATTCTTGTTGCTTACCTCTCCATCTCAAGCATCCATTTCACAACCATCTTTCAGATTGGAGGTATAAGCCTCTTGTGTACAGTTGAGGATTGTAATTCCTTTCTTTCATGCCATTTAATAAGAAAGGCCTCCCCATTGTTTGAGCTGGGCCCGGAGACGTAGTCCGAATTGGACGAACTCCGTTATCAAGCTTTAGTGTCTTCTTTTTGTGCCTTTTATGTGTTTTCTTCTTCTTTCCCTATGTGCACATTAAATTTCGGTGTTAGGCTGCAATTTTGGCATGTGATTCTTTACATACATCCCTAATCGAAAACTTCCTGGATCACATCATTACATTAAGGGGAAGGAAATGATCATCCACATAGGCTATTGACCCCTACAGTTCATACAGATAGAAGGGAAGTTGCAGAATGATTTCCATCAAAAATGGTCCACATACCTACAACAATTCCATTTGAACAATAAGTACAAGAAAGGCAACATCAATAATGTTGCAGACTGCCTCAGCCGACCACCAGTCATGGTGCTGATCACTGTGCTAGAATCCCATGGGCACGAGACTTCGGGGTGGTCGCATCTTTACAAGAACGATCCATAATTCAACAGCACATACCAAACAATCCTTGATGGTAAGAAAGTTCTAAATTTTCACCTCCTTAACTCCTTAACTCTACTTGGGATCATAACATCCTCTCTCACTAGTTTGAATTCATTAACAACCAAGTAATTCCTAGTACAAGTGAAGCTCAAGAGGGACCAGATCTACCATTTTCGAGATCAAGGAGGGAATCACTCCTCTTTTCAGAGGAGCTGCTATCAGCTACCCTTTTGTATAAATAAACAAGATGAAAAGTTCATGAGAAGTTGGTCATTAAGCTGCATCTAAGTTAGATTTATAGGGCTCATACCCTTGGTTTTGGGCCCAACCCAAAGAATTTTGTCCCTATTTTTTACTTTTGTTTCGTTCTTGGTTCCAAGCATTTCATATATTTATTTCATTTCACTAGAGGTTAAGATATAAAAACATATGATTGCAAGCTTCTTCATCACCTCTCTTGTGGGATAATGGTTGGAAGGATTCACAATCTTATTCCAAAATTATTGTATTTATGATTTCTTGGAAATAGATGAATGTTAGCTGTTCTTCTTCACATTTTCTTTCTGTATCTTAGAAGTCAGTTCAGTGATCATAGTAGTGTTATGGCATAAAATAAATGTTATTCAAATTCAACTCATCTTTTCGATCATAGTTTATATCATTGTTTTAATTATCAATGGATGTATGCATGTGGCTAGTTGCAAGGTTGTGTTAATCTGTAGGGTAGGTCACCTCTTTCACCTCCATCTTCTCTTTCCATCCCTCAATTATGTCCCAAAACTATGTTTCCACAGTCACTCTTCCTAGTAAATTTAGGACACCGTGAGCATTCATCTTGGTGTAAGAGAGACGTCTGGGAGGTATTGGGCTTGGATAGGGGGCTCAACCCAACCTTCCTTCACTCCCTCTAACCACCATCCACTTGTTCATTCCCTCAAGACATCATCTTCACCCTAAAAAGGTTATCGGAACCCCTCATGTAGCATTACAGGTCCTCCTATAGCAACACCAGTATGACCACTTTTCTTCACCTTTTTTCTCCCCACTTCAACATTAGCTCAGTAAAGATGAATAATGACCCAAATTTTGTGATTTGATGATCAAGATAATCTCCCAAACCACTCCAACCATTCCTTTTCCTCACTGCAAAACAAAGTAGAGTTAGTTTTTTTCAATCACAAGCATGATGCATGTTAGATTTCTAATTTTCAAGCAAGTGTGAAATAGGTAGATGATATATGTTGGTTTGATGAATTATGCAAGATAGAGTATATTTCCTTCTACAAGTAGATTATCCCTTTTGCTTTCATGAAATGATTAATTAGCATCTACAAGTTGAGTAAATGGCATTCTCACTTTCATAGCTAGAACTAGTTTTCAATTGTGCTTTCATCAACAAGATTTAATTATAGTTCAGTAGGAGGAATGGTCTCTAAACACCTTGATATAATTTCATGATTGAGGGTGGCATGAGTATAATCTAACCAACTGTGCATATAGCACTACCACCTCTAATTTTGTATGAACCCCGGATTGATAATTTGAGTTGAGGAGTTGCAACATTCTTGGTGCAATACCAGGGCTCACCAGATCTTCTACCCCACCTGTGTAAGTAGAACAAGGATTGATCTAATGTATGAGTACCTTGCTACAAGAGCAAAGGTCTCCACACAACCAATCCCTTCAACCTAAGAGCACCCCTTGCCACAAATTTGGCCTTGTACTTTTCTATGCTTCCATCTATTGCATGCTTCACCTTGAAGATCCATCTCAAACCCACAACTAATTTGTTTTATGGTCTTGGCACCATTTCCCAAACATTGTTATTTATAATGGATTCATAGTCCTCTGCCATTACATCAACGCGTACTGGTTTCTCTATTGCTTCCTTGAAGGAGGATGACTCAATCTATATAAGCTCAGTCATTAGATCTGTTATCACCCCAAGAAACTCTCTTAGGTTGTAGCTCGGAGATGCTAGGGAACATTATAAATTCAACTTATTGTTGCAAATGGATGAATGGAAGGAATGATGCTTGTTCAAGCCAAATAACCACTTCTACTTTGCTTGACTCCAGACATGATTGAACACCCCCAAACTACAAGGCTTTAGACCACCAATTACTCACAGTTTAAGGATTGGGTGAATATGGAGAATACTGACCACACCAGCAGATGCACAAGACCTTGTGATGGCTGGTTGCAACCAGTAAATAGGTCTACAAATCTAATTCCCTAATGTACAGACTTGATGACAACTCTATGTCACTAGGTGAAAAGAAACCTGAATAACTCATTCACTGATACATACAAGACTTTAACATAGAGATAGGATGACAGCTCCTCTAATGCCAAACATCAAGAGTTCAGGAAAACAACATATCAGGCACTGCCTGGAATAGAATAGAAATGGGAAGTGAGAAATTAATAGCAAAAGAAGCTTGTATTAGCTGAAAATGAAGATGAGACGCTGCAAGTATCAAAGCAATTACAGTCTCTAGAAGTTGAAATTTACATCAAAACATCAACCATCAACCCTGATTACATCTTTTTTCTGGGTATATATAGAGTTTCATTACAAAGGAACTCAGCCATTCTAAGTATGGAGGGGTCATAACTGACTACCAACCACTTTAACTGCTTGATGGATTCTCTGGTGCATTTACCTGCTTCGGTAAATAAATCCAATCTTCTCAAATGCTCTGTTGTCCTCGCGGGCAGGTGGAGTGTCGTATAGGATAAAATTCCATAACTGTTAAATGCATTCACCTGCTCAGGCTCTATCCTTTTTCTCATCTACCATACTGTTTGTTGAAAGCAGTCATTGAGGAACAAATGCACTGGGTACTGGTAAACTAGTCACCTATGTCCTTCGGGTGCACAGGACAGTTCATGGACGTGTATGGCGTGGCAAGTGTACGAGCAAGATGGAGGAGATAGACTGGTCGTCGGATTAAGGGGATAGATGGCAAGGACCACTCGGCGGAGGGTATCGGGAGATATGGAAGAGGAGTGAGTGTAGGCCATTGGATCTTGGGTGGACAAATCCAACAGTCGTCGAGCCTTGAAAATGTGCAGCGCTTAACGAGAGGGAATGGAGGTTTTGACAGCAGGTGGTATTGATCACACCAACGTTGGGGGTTGGGTGGTAAAGGTACAATGGTGTGCGATACCACTCAGAGTGTGACACATGGTGGCGGGGAAAGGACGAAACCAAGGAAACGATCGCGTAAGTTGTTGTGACAGGAGCCTTTAGATCAGGGTGGCGGAGATTAACAGATGTGAATAAAGGTGGTGATGGGTTATGGGAGTGTGAGGTCACGTGAATACAGACTTACGGGGCTTAAGCTTTGCGCTTAGGGCTTGGAGAAACAAGGTTTTATCCCAGGTTTTGGAGGAAAGCACGGAGGTAGCGGGGTTATGAGAGAGTAAGCGAAGTGACTGAGAAGGAGGAGGATGACTAGTGCGAGTTCTCTTTTGAGCATGAACAATACGGCCAAGCTTGTATTTTGATGAAACTGAGATTTTGGGGGTTGCCCAAAATCCCAAATTCTTTAAAAAAATCTTGCTCCTTCCCTTCAACCCATTACAAGCATGCAATATAGGATTAAAATCTCACAACCACAAGGTAATACAATACATAGCAATATATAATTAACACAGAACTTGAACACATATTTGTATATTTACGGAAGAGTTACAAAATTAAGGCATTTCAGTCTTAAAACAAGCTTACGTTGGGCTACATCTTGCCACTCACAAAATTCCTCACAAACAGATATATCTCACATCCTATCACATTACATATATATAAAAATTTTAGGAAGGATCAATCCTATCCTCTCTTGATTTTCTCCACAAAAGCTTCATGCATGCACGTTTTAAATCTGCTTTATCCTTTTTAAATCTATTTTCTCCTTTAAATCACACTTTTCTTTTGTTCTGATCCTCTTGCCCACGTTTGCTTGCTTTGTTGTTGATTTCTCCTGCATCAGACTCCCCAGGCACAAAAATTTATGACCTCCTGGTCATATGCTTTTGGTCTTCATAATACCAATTTTTATCCACTGCATTCTTTCACTAGAACTCTCTGAGCTGCAACCAACCTCTACAGTAACAGCCTCCTCTGTTACACGATACCTCACCACGCCCTCCCGCACTCGGTCTTTTGGCATCCTTCTCTAGGTTGCTGCAAATCTTCTCACCTTCCGCTGCCGCCATCTGCACAATAGCAAGACCATAAATTCTTCATCTTTAACTCAATTGTACCTCTTTCCGCAGAATCTTACTGCTCTGATACCACCTGATGAAACTGAGATTTTGGGGGTTGCCCAAAATCCCAAATTCTTTAAAAAAATCTTGATCCTTCCCTTCAACCCATTACAAGCATGCAATATAGGATTAAAATCTTACAACCACAAGGTAATACAATACATAGCAATATATAATTAACACAGAACTTGAACAATTATTTGTATATTTACGGAACAGTTACAAAATTAAGGCATTTCAGCCTTAAAACAAGCTCAGGCTGGGCTACATCTTGCCACTCACAAAATTCCTCACAAACAGATATATCTCACATCCTATCACATTACATATATATAAATTTTTTAGGAAGGATCAATCCTATCCTCTCTTGATTTTCTCCACAAAAGCTTCATGCATGCACGTTTTAAATCTGCTTTATCCTTTTTAAATCTATTTTCTCCTTTAAATCATGCTTTTCTTTTGTTCTGATCCTCTTGCCCACGTTTGCTTGCTTTGTTGTTGGTTGCTCCTGCATCATATTTGATCGTCAAAATGTCAAAATATGTGGCAGAGCTAACATTGGCTCCTTCTGGGGATGAGATCCTCCTTGCGAGGTCTCAAGAACTGCAGATCAATGCCTTTCCTATGAAAATTAGATTAGCAAAATTTCCTAGTGTTCCATTGGGCATGGAGTCTAACTGATCCTACCCTAAAACTGATAAAATAACATATTTACAAACTTAAGGCCAAAGACCTTAAATAACATAAACATTCAGAAAACGCCCATCAATTAGGCCATCAAAAATTGTTTCTCCCTCCATACTTTGCAGCATGAAAGTATTATTCCCTTGGATCTGAGAAATGATAAAAGGCCCTGTCCATAAAGCATCAAACTTCCCATGGTTGCCTTTCTTCTCTTTTAACGCATCCCACTTGAGGACCAAGTCTCCAACCTGAAAATTACATAGTTTTTCCCTTTTGTCAAAAGCTTCCTTGATCTTCTTTTGATGTGCCACAAGCCTTTCAACCAGTTGTTCTCTGATTTGATGCACCTCTACTAAATCAATGATCCTTTTTTCCATGTCTTCCTCCTCATCCTACCCCTCTTGTAGGAACTTTGCCACAGGGAGGGTTAACTGAATAGGGAATACAACTTCAGTGCCATATACCAGCTTGAATGGAGAATTCCCTGTGGATTTCTTAGTGGTCACTCTGTCAGCCCACAATGCATACTTGAGCTTAGAATCCCAATTCTTTTTGTTGTCTTCTAACAACTTTTTAATTATCCTTATCAGGCTCTTGTTGAAAGATTCTTCTAGATCATTTCCTTGAGGGTAGTATGAGGTGGAATGAACTATATTAATGCCCATTGAGTCACGCATTTCCACCAACTCTTTTGCCCTAAAGGCTATTGCATTATCTATAACTAATTTATGTGGACAACCAAATCTGGTGAAGATATTTTTTGTCAAGAACTTCATGACCACATGATGATCAGCGTTTCTGGTAGGCATTGCTTCAATCCATTTGGTGAAGTAATCAGTGGCTACTAAGATCCATTTGTGCTAGCCACTGGAATGTCGATTGATTTCTCCAATGAAATCCAAGCCCCACTGCTAGAAAGGGCCACTAGCCTGTATGGGTTTTAACGGCAGGGACTTCAATTGTTGCTTCCCTTCAAATCTTTGGCACCTATCGCAAGATTTGACAAATAAAAAGGCATCAGAAAATAAGGTGGGCCAATAATATCTAGCTCTAAGAATCTTGTGGGCTATAGTTTTCCAATAATGATGCCCTCCACACATGCTGGAATGAAACTGCTGCATAATGGCCATGGATTGTTCTTTGTCCAGACACCTCAGAAGAATTCCAGAGGGGTCCCTCCAATAGAGCAGATTTTCATGGATGCAGTATTTGGCTGCCCTGAGCTTAATAGTTATGTCTTGGCTTGAACTAAGGCCTAGAGGGACTTCTAGCTTCAGTAAGAATTGGGCTATTGCAGAGTACCAATCACAAGAAGCTAGACTTTCTACCAATGACTGATTTTTTCCTTGTTCAGTTGTTTCTTCTTCTACCTGACCATCTTCTGAAATTGTGCTTAGGAGATTTATGTCCAGCATCCTACAATTTTCTTCAGCCATTAGTCTAGCAAGGCCCTGAGCCCTGACAAGCTTGGTGGGCTTCAATTCTATGTTAAATTCAATGAGTTTTGCAATCCATTTAGCCCTTCTTCCATCAACATCAGGCTGCGTTAGGACATCTTTAATTGAAGTAGAGGGTACATATGCAATTATCTTGGAATGCAGAATGTAAATCCTGAAAGCTTTCAAAGATTTGATAAGAGCATATTCTTGTTTTTCAATGATATCATACTTTAGCTCAGCATCCCTTAAGATTTTGCTGAAAAATGCTACTAGATGCTCTGAACCTTCTTCATTTGCTTGCAATAAAACTGCTGCAAGGGTGTCATCAGAGGAAAATGAAAATATATGGAACTCCTTGCTATAATCTAGACTTCTTAAAGTGGGAGCTTCCATAATAGCTTTCTTAATAGACTCAAAGGATCTTCTTGCTGAATCAATCCATTTGATCTCTAACCCCTTTCTCAACATGGAGGTAATATGCTTTACAAGTTCTGCAAAATTTGGGATAAACCTCCTCACAAAATTTATTTTGCCCAGAAAGGACTGGATATCTTTCTTTGATATTGGGACAGACAAGGTCTGTATTTCTCTTACTCTTTCTGGGTTGATTCTAACACCTGCAGTGGAAAAAACATGTACTAACAAATTGCCTTCTTCTAAAGCAAACTGTGACTTTTTAGGATTGAATGAAATCCCAAACCTTTTGCACTTCAGGAACACTTTCTTCAAATGCTGCAAATGGTCGTGATGGCTACTGGAGTACATTGTTATATCATCTAGGTAGATAAGGACAAACTCATCCTTCTCTCCCACAAATGCTATATCCATAGCTCTCTAAAAGGTGGCTCTAGCATTCATCAACCCAAAAGGCATCTTGGAATACATGAAAGTGCCCCAAGGAGTGGTGAATGCAGTCTTCTCTTGGTCATCTAGATGTACAACAACCTGATTATACCCTGAAAATCCATCCAGGAAAGACATCACTTTGGCTCCTGAGACTTTCTGCAGAAAATTCTCCATCTTGGGTAGAGGATAGTTATCTTTCTTAGAGCATTTGTTTAAGTTTCTGAAATCAACACAGAGCCTGATTTCTCCACTTTTCTTTCTTACCACTACCAGATTGGCTACCCATTTTGAATATCTGAGAGGGACTAATATTTTGGCAGCCAGTAACTTCTTGATTTCTTTTTCAATCAGTGGGAGAAGCAAAGGATTTATTGGTCTTAGCTTCTGCTTAAAAGGGATGGTGTCTTTATCTAAAGGGATTTTATGCTGGATGATATTTTTGTCGTATGTTTTCAGGTCACTATATTCCCAAGCAAAGACATCAGCAAATTGCTTCATTAAATTGCAGTATTCAGAACATTGGGCAGCAGATAGATGGGTGGACAGATTTATATATCTTGGATGATCTGGATTCCCTATATTATGCTTACAGACTGTAGATTGGTCTTCTTTTTGGGTAGCCTTATAAGGCACATCATTCTGGTCAAACAACTTCTCTAAAGGAATTAGGCCTTTAGGTATATGATTGCTGGGCAGTTGGACGATGTTATTTTTACCAATCCTGTTTCTAAGCTGGAACTGGGGATTTTCTTCCAAGGCTTCATTCTCTTGGTCAAATTGCATTTTAGAGAATTCACCAATGACTTGAAGAAATCTATTCACTTCATCATCATCTTCAAATACCTTCCAATGCTGGACGTTATCAAGCAAGGATGGTCTATATTTCATTTGAACTTCATAAACTAGACTGGGAGGCATGGGAGGGATGAACATGCTAGCAAACACAACAAGGGAATTAGTCTCCATACCTCATCTTTATATGCTTTCAGCCTTGGCTGCTTTGCTCGAAATGTCTTGTTTACTTGCTGAATGATAAGATCAACATCTCCAAACACCTTTATGCTTCTGATTCCTCTGTCTTTAGCTGCGTTAAGGCCCAATATCAGAGCCTCATACTCTGCTATATTGTTGGTGACTTGGAAAGCCAGCTTAAAAGATAGATGTGTGCATTCTTGTTTTGGAGAGATCAGCACTACCCCTGCACTTGTAGTTTCTCTTGAACATGCTCCGTGAAAGAACATCTCCCAAACCTGACTTCCTTGCTCTCCCTCGGCCTGCTTCACTGGTTTTTTGATCTACATTGAGGCCTTCTAAGATTCTTCTATTTGGAGGATACATGCTCCAAAATCAGTGTCCATAGCATAAATGGGATGATTAGAAGGATTCTTCTCATCACGGATGATGTAGGCCAGTTGCGCTTCTCTGTACAGTCTCCTGCTTTACCCTCCAAGAACTGGGACAATGGCATAAGATAAATCATTCTGTAATGTCCCTCCTAGTCTCTTAATCCACCCTCTAGATAGCAACATGTCAAACTTAGGAGGAACATCTGCTACCACGATATCCATGATCATGTTCTTCATGGGCAGCTGAGTTGGGGTAATGGCTAGGTATTTGATTAATCCTAGGTATTTTACTTATCTTGAATCAAATGAGAATAAATCATGATATGGTCTAGTGATATCAAGGCCTAACTGTTCCATGACAACTTTAGGCGTCAGATTGTGGCTGGCCCCTGTGTCTACCAGGCAGTTCTGGAGGATTTTGTCATGAATGGTCAAGGAGACATAAAATGATGGGGAATTATCATCAGCAGGTTCAGTCATTGGGCTAAGCACAACTGCAAGCTTATCATCTTGCAAATTGACACAATCGATGGAGGTTTGTGTGGCTCTCAGCTCAAGAGCCTCAAGGATATGCTTTCTAAACACTTCATTCTTTACAAGTTCTATCAGAGGTACTGATATTTTTAACTTCTAGACTTCTGATTCAAAACTGGAAGGGGAAGGGAACTTTTCAGGACCTCTTACCTCTTGGGCTGGTGCTTTGAGGATGACTGGATTGAGGATGACTAGATCGACTGCTAGTTTTTTCTGTCTGATATTATGTTGCTCTGTTGGGACTGCAACTCTTTGGATAGGATTCTCCTTGACAATGTTTGCTTTTGACCTCAGATTGTATCTTTGTTGCTCATCAATTTGCATAATAGCCTCTCTGTCCCACTTTTGATTGGTTTGGTCCTACAACAATGAGTCTTCGTAGGCAGCCAATGTCAAAAAGGCAGCACTGCCTTTATCTTCCATGCAATGAATTTCATCCTCTTCTTCAAACTGCTCTTCCTTCATGACTACATTTTGGAAAGGAGCTTTAACCTTTTGTTCTTCATTTGCTTCTTTACCCCTCTGAATGATTTGTAATTGTTCATTTTCTCTTCTGAATGGATTTGGATATCTTGGAGAAAATGTGTTTGGAAGCCTTGCCTTCCCTGAATTCTACTCAACCTTCATCTTAGATATCTTAGCAGCCAATGACTCTATCATCTTAGTCATCTTGCCTAATTTAGGTTCTGAAGATGAAGCAGAGGAAGAAGAAGCCTCACCTCTTTGCCTCCTTCTATCAGCATAATTTTTGCGCTTTTCTGCAGCCATGATATTCGATTCCACCTCTAGGGCTGCATCTTGCATTTCAGCTAGAGTGGCACACCTCCTTTCTCTTAAAATTAGGCAGAAATCAGAGTCAAAAGCATTGGAATAGGTGAGTTTGGCAGAGGTGGGGGTAGGCTTTACTTTAGCTCATATCTTACCATACATACGGTTAAATCTTTTATTAAAATCAGGCAATGATTCCCCATTCTCTCTCTTGAGGTTTCCAAACTCAGTATGATAATAGAGTAGGTCTTTTTTATCTCCCCAATGCTTCAAAAACACATCATCTAAGGCCTCAATGTCTGCTATAGACCTAGGGGCCAGTTCTCTGAACCACTTTCTAGCCTCACCATCAAGGCTATGGACAAATACTCTCATCCACACATCATCTTCACTGATATCTAGGTTATCAGCATAACTATAAAAAGACTCAAGGTGTTCTTCAGCTGTTACTCCCTCTGTACCAGTGAATTTGGCCATGTATTTATGATATTCTCCTGCAGGCATGGCATTCAAAGGAATATGCAAGACCAATGGCCCATACCTAGCAGCTATGATTCTTTCCATCTTCGTGGGAGCTTGTTGGCCTGCCATGGCTGGGATAGATGGAAGGATACTGGCAGATTGAATGGTAGGAAGCAATGAAATAGATGACAAGGACAAAGGAATATAATGGACTGTATGGGAGATTTTATTTGGACTGATATCCAAAGGGGAACTGAATGAACAAGGAGCTTTATGAATCTCTGCAAGTATTTCTTCACTAACAATGCTAGGCTCTAGACCTTCAAAATGTTTATTCTCAGCTTTAGTCTCCTCTTGCAGAGAGACATAAGATTTCTTAGGCTTACCTAATCTTGATTCTCCTTTCTATGATGTTTTCCTTTGCTTAACAATCTTCTTAGGGTCAAGCATTGGATCAGTTGGTGATTTCTGAGGATTTCTTCGAGTATGTCTCACAAACTGAGCCAAAACTGTAATGTGGAGTCGCCACTAGGTTGGTTCTCTAGTAGAGTCACCAGATAGATGATTACAACTAGAAATGTGTCCAGACTTTGTCTATCATCAAACCTGGAACCGTGTCGTTCTCCAGGGAAGCTGAGCTTCAATCTCCTCTCCCCGGCAATGGCGCCAATTAATGTTATCACCCCAATAAACTCTCCTAGGTTGTAGGTTGGAGATGCTCGGGAACATACAAATTCAATTTATTGTTGCAACTGGATGAATGGAAGGAATGATGCTTGTTCAAGCCAGATAACCACTTCTACTTTGCTTGACTCTACACATGCATGAACACCCCCAGACTACAAGGCTTTAGACCACCAATTACTCACAGTTTAAGGATTGGGTGAATATGGAGAATACTGACCACACCAGCAGATGCACAAGACCTTGTGATGGCCAGCTGCAACTAGTAAAGAGGTCTGCAAATCTAATTCCCTAATGTACAAACAGGATGACAACTCTCTGTCACTAGGTGGAAAGAAACCTGAATAACTCATTCACTGATACATACAAGACTTTAACATAGATATAAGATGATAGCTCCTCTAATGCCAAACATCAAGAGTTCAAGAAAACAGCATATCAGGCACAACGTGGAACAAAATAGAAATGGGAAGTGAGCAATTAACAGCAAAATAACCTTGTATTAGCTGAAAATGAAGACGGGACGCTGCAAGTATCAAAGCAGTTACAGTCTCCAGAAGTTGAACTTTACATCAAAACATCAACCATCAACCCTGATTACATCTTGTTTCTGGGTATATATAGGGTTTCATTACAAAGGCACTCGACCATTCTAAGTATGGAGGGGTCATAACTGACTCCCAACCGCTTTAACTGCTTGATAGAGTCTCTGGTGCATTTAGTTGCTTCAGTGACTAAATCTGATCTTCTGAGATGCTCTATTGTACTCACGGGCAGGTGGAGTGTCGTATAGGATATAATTCCATAACTATTAAATGCATTCACCTGCTTAGGCTCTATCCTTTTCCTCCTTGGCCATACTGTTTGTTGAATGCGATCATTGAGGAACAAATGCACTGGGTACTGGTAAACTGGTCACCTTCATCCTTCGGGTGCACAGGACGGTTCATGGACGTGTATGGCATGGCAAGTGTACGAGTAGTACAGAGGAGATAGGCTGGCCATCGGATTAAGGGGATATATGGCAAGGATCTCTCGGCGGAGGGTATCGGGAGATATGGAAGTGGAGTGAGTGCGGGCCGTTGGATCTCAGGTGGACAGATCCAATGGTCGTTGGGCCTCGGAGATGCGCAGTGCTTAACAGGCGGGAATGGATCTTTTGACGGCAGGCGGTATTGATCGCACCAGCGTTGGGGGTTGGGCAATAAAGGTACAAGGGCGTGTGATACCACTCAGAGTGTGACATGTGGCGGCGGGGAAAGGACGAAACCACTTTTCATCGTGTGTTATTGTCCTAGCAGTTTGAAGGTGCGGGGAGAGCGACTGTGTCTGATCCCGGCGGGGATGATTGGACGGCAAGGAAATGGTCACGTAAGTTGTTGCTACGGGAGCCATTAGATCGGGGTGGCGGAGATCAACGGATGCGAATAAAGGTGGTGATGGATTATGGGAGTGCAGGGTCATGTGAATACGGACTTGCGGGGCTTAAGCTTTGCGCTCAAGGCTTGGAGAAACAAGGGTTTATCCTGGGTTTTGGAGGAAAGGACAGAGGTAGCGAGGTTATGAGAGAGTAAGCGGAGTGAAGGAGAAGGAGGAAGATGACTGGTGCAAGTTCTCTTTTGAGCATGAACAATACGACCAAGCTTGTATTTGATCCTCAAAATGTCAAAATATGTGGCAGAGCTAACAAGATCCATGTAGACAATGTACCGATATAGTTACCTTCTCTACCTACACTAATTTGAAGGAGCACCCACATTCTCCCTCGCATCCTGCACAAGTCTCTTAGCTTTCCTATTCCTTTTCCTACCTTCTTTGGATGGTTCTTCTTGAGTGGTTATCTCCACTCTCTGCTCCTCAATTTGTGGTTGCTCCACAACTTCTTGAGGTTCCTTGTTTGGAGCTAAAATCTCCTCTTCTGGTGGTACCTGAAGCTTCCTCTCAAGAGAGCACCGCATGGCATTGCCTTCATCAAATTGTAAATCCCTTCACACAATTGTCATTATAAGGGATGGCATGTACACATGGTATTTGTTTGGAGTTTCTTTGTAACCCACAAATGCACCTAATTTTGTTGTCATCTCTAGCTTCTTCCTTGATTCTTTAGAGGCATGGAAGTAAACAAAGGCTCCATAAATCCTTAAGTGTGACACATCCGGCTTCCTCCATGTGAAATCCTCCTCGTGTAATCATGCCAAGAGTTCAACGAGGACTCGTGTTCTGCAAATAGACCATTGTGTTTCATGATTCAGCCAACAAGTGCAAAGGTAGGCCTTGGTCATGCAACATCGCCCTTGCTGCTCCCACAATACTATGGTTCTTCCTCTCAGCCACCCCATTCTGTTGTGAGTTGTGGGGATCTTTCAACTCTCATTGAATGCCTTATTTTGCACATGATTTTTTAAATTTATTTGACATGTACTCACCTCCATTATCGCTCTTGAGAGTCTTCACCTTCTTACCTGTTTATTTCTCAACCAGTGCCTTGAATTCTATGAGCTTGGAGAATGTCTCATCCTTCTTCCACATGAAGAAGCTCCAACACTTCCATGATAATTTGTGCCTGGAAGTGGAGGCTATAGAGCAAGGTCCATAGACATCAGAGTGGATCCTTTCAAGGACTATATGTGCTT
Organism: Pinus taeda; assembly: GCA_000404065.3. Lineage (NCBI taxonomy): Eukaryota > Viridiplantae > Streptophyta > Pinopsida > Pinales > Pinaceae > Pinus > Pinus taeda. The sequence continues at coordinate 25,692 of APFE030534374.1, read as the reverse complement.
TGTTGTCCCGATCATGGAAAGTGGCTTTTTTGTACTTCCCCAAGGTACACCCTTTGCATGTATCCTGCTACTCTAGTGCTCCTTTTAGGATTCCTATGGTTATCTGCTACATAATATTCAAAGTGCCATGATGCAAATGACCAAGTCTTCCTTTCCAAAGTTCACTGACATCTTGGATTTGCACCTTCTCCACCTTTGTGATCAATGCAGCACAATCCTCCACATCTAGCTCGTACACGTTCTTCACACGAACCCCAATCTGCTTCACCTTTCCTCTGGATATGTGTCTTAGGAATGATTTCCCTTTGCTAAATATCACATCATAACCATGGTCTTCCAAAACTGCATTGGAGACAGTATTTTTCTTTAGACCCAGAAAAAACATCACATCATTGAGTTTGAGAGGGGATCATGGCTCCCTCTAAAATGTGATTGTACCAATCCCGGACGTGTTGTACCTTCCATAATCTCCCATCGAGATGTGAATCTGGAGATCTTTCTCCTCCAAATCACTGAAAAATTATCTATTCCCCATCATGTGGAACGAGTCACCACTGTCCAAGTACCACATGCTCCCCATCACTGTGTTGGCCATGCATGTAATGAGGGTAAATTCAAGCTCAAACTATGAAGCGAAAGTTCACTTGTTCCTCCTCTTGTGGTCTTATTTTTTATCTTCTTGTGTGGACACTTCTTGGCATAGTTCTTGAATTCATGATAGTGAAAGCACTTGATTTTGGAAAAGTCTTTCTTCTTGCCCCCTTAACTAGATTCTGGTTTGGATTGGGATTTATTCCCCTTCTACTTCTTTTCCTTTCCAACCAAGGCACAGTTTTATTCATCCTCACCCTTGGATGAAGTATCATCTCTGGCATTCCATCTTATTTCCTCCTATACCAAATCAGACCATAGGCATTCCCAATTTGGTAGTTTCTCCCTCCCATTCACTGAATATTGGTAGTTGTGCCAACCCTTGGGAAGGCCTAGAAGGGCTAAGCTTACCAAATCATCTTTTGTAACAGTAACACCAACTTGACCAATTTCATCACAACATTGTGTGAACTTGCTCAAGTACTGCAGAATAGTCTTGTTCTTTTGCATCTTGATATTTCGAAGTTTATCCTTAAGCACTAGGTTCCTATGTGTAGGTTTTAACCCCATACAAAACTTACCTGCATACAAATTCTAAAATACAGAAAATAAACAATGCGAGAGCTTAACACATAAAACACATATACACAAAGATTTTCCCCTAGATCCCAAAATCGGGACTACCAACTCGATTTTTCATTATGTTCTTTTCAATGTTACAATACATATTTATACATGTCGAAGCATCCAATACCACAGACCGAAAACTATCGCGTCCAAAACCATGGACCGAAAACCATCACATCCAAAACCAAGTGCGAAAAACATGCACAAAACCATAGGTAGGTCCGCCCAACCTAATATAGGGTCCAAAACCAAAAATTTTCAGGGCGTTACCCAGGACCCCATAGAGTGGGGTTACATGCACCCCTCAAACCACCTATGACTCCCCCCGCTATCTAATCGGAACAACGAAGGGGGGCCTCCGCCCCCCTTCTAACCCGCTGGTTAACTACATGGGCTAGTCGTGGAAAGAATATAACACAACCCGACATTCTCCCACTTGTTGTTTTCTTTCCATAGGGGGCCACAAGAGATCTTAGCCATTTATCCAGCCCTGCAATGCCCATTATTTCTCTACACCAAGAGAACTTCTCAGAGCTCACAGATTTTGTCAATGCATCTGTAGTATTCTTCAAAGTGTCCACCTTTACCAGCAACAACTTTTTATCTTCTATCATATCCCTCACAAAGTGATATTGAACATCAATTTGTTTTGTCTTTGAATGGTAAGCAAGGTTCTTTGCCAAGAAAATTTCACTTTGGCTGTCACAGTCTATCCTTATAGCTCCCTATACTAACCCCATAATTGAACACAATCTCTGCAGCCAAACTGCTTCCTTGCTTGCATGAGTGGCTGCCATGTATTCTACCTCTATAGTTAATAGTGCCACTACAAGTTGTTTCTTACTCATCCAACTGACTATACCTCCAAATACGTTAAACACGTACCCAATTGTAGATCTTCTCTGATCTAGATCTCCAGCCCAGTATACATCAACAAAGCCACGAATACCCAACACTCTATTTAATCCTGGTCTTCCTTGGTAGCACAAACCATAATCACTAGTTCCATACAAATACCTGAAAACTCGCTTCACTGTTGTCCAGTGCTCCTTCCCTAGTTTTGACATAAACCTACTCAATACCCCCACTACATTTGTAATGTCTGGTCTAGTACATACCATTACATACATCAGGCTATTGACTACACTTGCATATGGAGCATGGGACATGTCCTCTTCCTCTTCTTATGTCTTCGGACACTGTTACCATACCTATTAGTCATACCTTCTACCATACCTTTACCATGAAGTATTCAAAGACCCTTCTCTCCACTATGTCCAAGACTTTGATGCCATAGCATGGTCTTTTCTCCAGAGACCACTAGATTTTCTGCTCCACTTTCAAGAACCACAGAACTGTTGCACCCATCAATAACAGTGCTACCTTGCAGCTTGTATAGCCCACATCAATACTAGTGCTCCCAGAACCATCTTGCAGGTATCTTTCTCAAACACTGTTTTTACACCTGCGTCATCCATCTTGCTTACATAAATCATATTTTTGGCTAATGCAGGAATATGTAGAACACCTAGAAGTGTTCTAACCCTTCCACCTTGCAACTTCAACTTTACTTTTCCATGACCAATGATTCTAGCCTTCCTGTCATCCCCCAAGAAGACATCACCACTATCATATTTCTCATACTCGTAGAACCACTCTCTATGGGGAGTGGAGTGAAAGGATGCACCTGAGTCAATCAACCATGCCTCATGATCTACATGTGTAATTGAAGAAGCCAAGTACTCATCCCCACCTTCATCTGAGGTGGTTTTCGCCTCTGCAAAAGAAGCATCATTGGATCCCTTTCCTTTATCAGGAGCTTTAGATTTACAGTCCCTTTTGTAATGCCCTTCCTTTCCGCATTTCCAGCAAACCACCTTTACAGGTTTTCCTGGAGATTTAGATCTCCCACTCGATGACTTATTTTTGTTTCTATTCTGGGACCTTCCTCATACAAACAAGGCATCACCATTATGGATCTCCATATTTTTCTGTCTCATTTCCTCCATTAGTAAGGATGAGACTATTTCATCAAACTGCAAGGTAGTTGCATTGCTACCTATTGCAATAACCAAACTGTCCCACGAATCTGGTAGAGAACACAACAAACTGATGCACTTATATTCATTTGAAATTTTAATATCAACATATGATAACTGACTTACCAAAGTATTAAATGCATTTAGATACTCTGTCACCGAGTCTCCATATTTCATCCTTAGGTTATACAACTTTTTCCGTAGGAACATTTTATTCACCAGAGACTTAGATTGGTACAAAGTCCCTAACTTGTCCCACAAAGCCTTCGTCGTAGCTTCCCCTGATACATTCAACAATACTGAATCTGAGACACACAATCGTATTGTGCTCTTTGCTTTCCTATCCAGCTTCTTCCATTCTTCATCGGACACTCCCTTTGGTTTAGTACCCAGATCTACCATGATCCGATAATCTTTATCCACCAACAGATCCTCCATCTTGAGTTTCCACAACTCAAAACTCTGACCATTAAATTTCTCGATCTCTATCTTTCCACTGCTCACCATCTCCTTTCACCACCAAAATCGATCCCACAGATTTCCCACTGAATAGGGTCTACCACAGGCCCAAGAGTAAACCCTTAGCAACAAAGGCATCCCCTTGAAGCCAAAACAACTCTGATACCAAATGTAGGTTTTAACCCCGTATAGAAATTACCTGCATACGAATTCTAAAACATAGAAAATAAACAATGTGAAAGCATAACACATAAAACACATATACATAGAGATTTTCCCCTAGATACAAAAATCGGGACTACCAGCTTGATTTTTCATTATGTTCCTTTCAATGTTACAATACATATTTATACATTCCAAAGCATCCAATACTATGGACCGAAAACCATCGCGTCCAAAACCATGGACCGAAAACCAACACGTCCAAAACCATGTGCAAAAAACATGCACAAAACCATAGGTAGGTCCACCCAACCTAATATAGGGTCCAAAACCAAAATTTTTAAGGGCATTGCCCTGGACCCCATAGAGTGGGGTTACCTGCACCCCTCAAACCCCCTGTGACTCCCCCCGCTACGCAATCGTCGCAATGAAGGGGGGGCTTTGCCCCATTTCTAACCCCCTAGTTAACTACATGGGCTAGTCGTGGAAATAATATAACACAACCCTACACACTTGGGCCTATAATATGACATGGAAGATCACCACTGGGTTTACACCCTATCATCTGATCTACGGGAACAAGGATTTGTTGTGCATTGAATTTTAATATAAAACATTAAGGATGGCATCCTAACTAGATTTGGATCTCAGTCATGCACGGAAAGAAAGACAGTTCCATTTGAATGGCTTGGATGAATTCTGAATGCAGACCCTCCTCCTTACAAAGATAGTTCAGCTTCAGAGGAAAATTTGGCATGACAAGCATATTAAGGAGAAGAAATTTCAAGAAGGAGACTGGGCATTGTTATATGGCTCCAGGTATAAAGACTTCAAGGGCAAGCTAAGGACAAGATGGCTTAGACCTTATGTGGTGGATAGATGCCATGACAATGGTTCAATGTAGATCAGAACTATAGATGAATAAGCCATTCCATTACTAATTAATGGACATAGATTGAAAATGTATAAGAGGCCTTTATCTAAACAAGAGTTCATTGACAGTATCAATAAGACAATGATGATGGTGGGGCAAATTTCAGCTCCTCCCTCATTGGGTCAATGAAAAAGAAAGAAAACAAAATGAGGATTAAGGTGAAAACCTCTATGAGGTGCCTGAGTCCCATCTTTTGGTTGAAAACCTCCATGAGGCGGCCCAAGGATGAGAAAAATGGAAAGAAAAAGAAGATCCCTGAGTGAAAATCTTCCTTGAGGCACCCAGGACAAATATCTAGGGTGAAAACCTCTTCGAGGCAGGCTAGGTGTTTTAAAATATATATATATATATATATATATATATATAGATTATATATATATATATATATATATATATATAATATATATATATATATATATATATATATATATATATATATATATTATATCTATATATATATATATAATATTTATTATTTATATAAGAGAAAAAAACATAATTGTTATTTGCAGGAGGATGAGAAAGACAATCAGGGAGCAAAGAGAAGATCCAAAGGGAGAGTTGGCTCACATATGTTCATCTCCTCCACTCCTTACCATTCATCCCTCCACAAATTCCATTGTTTTTACTTCATTGCTCCAATTTAGGTGAAAATTGTGTTTTCTACAGGATCCCCTGACTGGTAGATTGGTTAGATCCCCAAAATTCATTCTAGACATGATCTAACCCCTCAGCTCATCCATTACCATCATCCCTGCATCCACACACACTCCTACCTCCTCTGTCCATTCAACAACATCATATATGCAGTCACAGACACCATCAAAAGAAAACAGAGGAGGAAGAAAGATGAACATACATCAGCAGCAGCATCAGATCTGCAGTCAAGAAGCCATCAGTAGACAGCGGAGGAGGAAGAAGAATGACCATTAGAAGCACCTCTGATCTTTGACAACTGTAGTGTGGCATTAAGGCCACAGGTAAGTATCCTACTCACTCACTCATATGCATCATTTGATCAAAAGTTGTAAAGGTTAAGAGGTAGTTGGTTTGTAAGCAAAAAGGTGGCTAGCTTCCTCTAGAAAGCTAGTGGATTACATACACAGGAAACTTTGTTTTTTTCAAAGAATTTGTTTATTTCCTCCTCAAGCCTCACAAGCAAGATTTTCATCAAGTATATCTCATGTGAGGGTAGATACAGTGTTGTTTATGGCTACCATTTTAGAGAGCTTGAAGAATTAAGATTTGGGGTAGAAACACAGTTCACCAAAGACTCAACATATCCTATTTTCTGATGCAATCACTCCTGGACCCCAACATCAAAGAAAATATAGGAAATTCCCAACAGTTAGTTCACCATGGGTTGACCAGAATCCTCATTAAGGATGCCCTCCAAAACCTCAATATCCCTATAACATGGTTAGTCTTCCAAGACTTACCAGTAGAGGATAACATCAAAAACCTCTTCTACGATGTTAGTCCTTCTGTCAGTAAGGAGGAGGCAAAACAAGAAGAAGAATATACAGAGCTAGATGGGGATGAGATGGATGAATAAGGAAATAATAAAGAGGATGATGTTGAAACAAAAGAGAAAGAAGGCATTGAAACAGAGGAGGAGAGGAAGCAAGAAACTGATAGAGATGAGAAAGAAAAAATAGAGAGGAAGAAGCAATTGAAACAGAAGGGGAAGAACAAAAGGAGGAGTCACCTAGGGTGTCTCTAGAGGTCCCTAAGTAGAAGGTAGCAGCTGCCATCACTGCTATCAGCACACTAGTTAAGAAAAAAAGGAAAAGGAGGCAAACCCATCTACATTTCAGAACAAGAAAGAGCAGCAAGAAACAAAAGAGCTAAGTGGCTTAAGGGATAGAGAAGCAGCTGAACAATTTTATCCCATGGCCCTAATCAATACCCATAATCTAACTGTAAATAATCCTTAGCTGGGACCTTGATATCTTGTTGCTCAAGGGCAAGAAATTTCACATTTTGAGGACATGTTTAGGCTACCAAGAAATAATAATATACATGCCTGCATAAGGAGATGGAAAACACTACCACATAGCTTGAAGATTAGAGAATATTAGTGGGAAGAAGTAGAAAGGAAAGTAGGCTTCTATAAACAAGAAGTAGAGACCACAACAGAAGCATGACATGTCAGAGAGGCTACTAAAGCCACTAAGTTGCTCAGAGGATGAGCAACACTTTCAATAGGGGGGTGATGATGAGCCTCATCATTGAGTAATTATATGGGCCTTAATTGACCTTAATTCACCTCCTAGCTTAGTCAAACCAACTATTCTCACAACTTATTGCATACTTTTGATTATATTTTGTTTATGAGATGAGTAGAGTTGGATATTTTGCTTTGTGGTCCAATGTGCATGTAATGTAGGAATAGATGATAAAAGCAAGGACAATGCAGGGATAAAAGATAAAAGCAAGGAACTATGGTAAATACCTTGGTAAAAACTCGAATGGGACAAGGGAGAGGAATTACAGGAGTTAAATCCTCCTCATTTAGTGCCCCTCTATTCGAGTATCCCTCCATCAGTTGAAAGTACAAACAATCCCCCTTCTAGAAGGCAGCCAAGCAAGTGAGAGTGCAAAATGAGCCAAATAATGTGTACTAGAAGGCAACCAAGTAAGTGAAATTACGAGTTTATCTTGAGTTTGGAGCGAAGCCTCCCTACTAGAAGGCAGCTGAGCTAGTGAAAGGGACAACACGAGTTTATCATTGAATTGGGATTTGTACCTCCCTACTTTTGAAGGAAGTCATTGGAGACATCAGATGTATAAGTAGAGAGGCTTAAGACCTTAGTTTTTTAGTTACCAATGGTCACCAAGAGTTAGCAAGAATTCAGACTTCTCACTATAGAACTCTACTTTGTTTTCAAGCTACAAGTCTTGTAATAGTTTTTATTTATAATGAATATGAGTTTTGTTTTGAGCCAACACTGAGTTAACTCAAAGGGCTGAAGCTCTTAGGTTAGGGCCTAACCCTAGCATCCAAATCTCCTCTTTATTATATTGTTAAGTAGCATAGCTTCTTGTTTTCTATTCATCTGCTTAAGTAATTCATTTCCATTGCAAAGGTTTACTGTTTAACTATTTATTTGTTTAAGTAGTTGCAGTCTCATTACAGTAGTGTAGAGTAGATTAGTTGTGTTTCAACTTGCTTCATTTATGCTTTCATTCAATTAGGAGGTTAGCAAAGAAAAGGTCCACAAGGTTTCCCACAGGTGTCTCGGCCTCACCTCCTCCCTCTGGGACCATGACATGAGGAAGAAACCTTGTAGGAACCTTAAAAACACAAAGTTTCAGTGCTGCATGGAGTTTGTTGTTTGATGTAGTTACACGGTTCATTTCATGGCCATTCATTCATTTCTTGATCACCTGCTCCTTCACTCTCTTCCTATCATTTGATCTCCCTCATATCCATTTCATTCCTCCTCAGCATGAAATACTTAGATGAAAGCTGTTAATTCATGGTTTAAATGGTTTTTACCCGTAGATTTCCTTTCACAGCAAAACCCAACTAGTCACTGCCCGATTCACTTTTAACGCTGACTTTTTGCACTTTAAATCCCCATTATCGATCTGCCTCATCAGATCTGACGACTATCATGCACATGCTCACAAACTAGCTCAGTCAAGTCTCCACCATTGATCTGCCTAGTTAGATCCGACAGCTATCACTCCATATCACATGGATTTCTATCCAGTCGTTATCCACCCGAGGGCATGTGATAAGAGTGGTTTCCCCATGCTATGTGTTGCCCGGGGAGGCTAATCGCATAAAATTCTAGAAAACCACTTACTGCATTGAGGGCATGCGATAAATAGCTTATCGCCCTCTAAACCCACTCCATCATTTAGACACATTTTCTTCTCCCGCTTTAACCTCCACCGTTGATCTGTCCCTTGATCTGATGGCTGTTGCTTCACCTGATCGCCAATTAGCTTAGCCAATATCCACCATTGATCAGCCTCGCCTGATCCAACAGTTGTCGCACCATATCACGCGGATTTCTATCCGATCGTTATCCACCCGAGGGCATGTGACAAAAGTGGTTTCCCCCTGCTACGTGTCACCTGGGGAGGCTAATCGTGTGAAATTTCAAGATACATTGTATGGTTTTGAGGGCACGTGAAATACAACTTACCACCTCCACCAACGTACTACCATTATTGCACGTTTCCTTTTCCTGCGATCTAATCTCCGTCATCCATCTGCTGATTAATACTGTCTGTCCATCTCTTGACTTAGCCTCCACGATATAATCTCAGCCGTCCATCCTGTTAGTTAACCTCGTTCGCCCATCTACCTACGTGACCTCTTGCGATCCGATCTCAACCGTTCGTTTGCCTTTCACCTGCTTCATCCAATGGTCCTTATGCGTTGTTGCTCCCTTACATCCTCTTTTGACCAATTTTGATCTTCAACTGCTCTTCCACTTAAACACAAACTTAGCTTAGTTTCCTTTGCTTACCCTATAGTATAGTTTTGATAATTTACCTCTGTAACTTAGATAATTAGCATTAGATTAGTGACTCATCTAGTAATTCTTCTTATCATAGTTGTTTAATTGGTTAGTTAGGGTCTGGTGTGAGTTAGCATTACAAGTTGCTTTCTTCATTACTGCAGTAGAGTAGCTCTACCTTAGAATATATCTTTCCTTCTTCCATCAAAATCAAGCTTCTTCTGACCCTATAGAAGTCTGGCTTGGAACCCCTCGGGTCTCTTTCCTGATGAGCAGTGAGAATAGGTAGTACCTTTACTTCTACTTGTGCATATAGCATTGTCACCTCCAAGTGTGTACGAACCCCGGGTTGATAAGTAAAGCTGGTAGCCCTAGGAGTTGTAGCATTCTTGCTGCAATACCTAGGACCATCAATAAGCACTTGTGAAGTGGAAGCATGATTTGTAGCAACCAAATGTGTCTCTGGATTTGGAAAAGAGTGTGTCAACATAGCAGATGCACTAGAAGTCTTAAGAATTTTTGAGACTTCAGAGCGGTGAGGATAGTCTCGTGTAAAGTGCTCCTCATTACAGATTAAACATGGGTAACGAGGTTTCCTAGCCAGAGAAGAGGAATGAGATGATTTCTCTTGAGGGGGAGGATTTTGTTTCCTTTTGGCTTTCCCCTTTTTCTTACTTCCATGTTGCTTTTCATTTTTACCTTTGTCAGATGACACGACATTTATTTTGGAAGCAAGTGTATTATCAAATGCACTAGAAGTTTGATTGGAAATAGAAAGTGTTTGACCATATGGTCTACTTGCTATTTGTGTGCTTGAAGAACCAATCACACCATCACCGACATGAGAATCCTTACTAGATGGAGGTGGTGGAACAGTAAAAGTTGGTCTAGGTGCATTTGGAATCTTGTCATAGAGAATGCCAAACTGGGTGTAAATCATGTCTAAGTATTGGGCATGAGCAATTACTTGCTCTTCAGTTACAATTCCTCATTTAGCCACATCCTCAGTGATAGATGGAAACAAGGATTTGATAAACCACTAAGCTAAAATCTGATCAGGAACAAAAGTTTTGACCATTCGACGATGATGATGCCACTCATGAATATGATAAAAAAATGTGAGTAGCAGTAGTCTATTTAAAGTTGGTCAACAGTTCTGTTCTAGTTTCACATCTGGGGTTAGAAATATGGTGGCTAAGGATGTAAAGTTGTCAAATAAAGCTCGTGGTAATTCAATATACCACTTTGCAGCCAAACCAGTAAGCGCTCGCTAGAAAAGACGTAGTCTAACTGAATCATCATTCAGGGAGTTGGATGAACACCATAAATGAAAAGTCATAACGTGGTTGGATGGATCTCCTCTAGTGTTTCCATTGAACATAGAAATATCAGAAGGAAATTTATGAGGAATCACCAATGTTACTGTCAGCCTTTGAAGCCTTCCATTAGTGATCAAACATGCTCTTACAAAGTGGTCTTAGGGTGTCAAAGTCAAATTTTGTCATTTTAGTGAGTCTTCAAGTAAAATTTGATCACTAGGTCTTAGCTCTAGGATTTGTTTTCCAACGTTTTCCAAGTGTCGATCCATGTCACCATTCGGCCAAGTGTACCATCATTCAAAAAGTTTTCATCATCATTTCAGGTTCCAATGGGTCATTTTACACCTTGTTCGTGCTTCAGTTGTACTTGGGTAAGGCCCATTTCTCTCTCCTAGGGTTTTGAAGGTAATTTTTCTTGGATGCCCAAATGATCAATAAAACTTGTGTCCTGATGTTCATACACCTTCCCCTATCCCTAATATACCTTCCTAAACAATTCCCATCACTGATATCTCTCAAATTCATCATTTTCCCACAAACCCTATCTTATTGCTACAATTTGATAATTTTCCAGGTTAGGCCTGTGTTTTTCCCTTTTGGACCCCTTCCCCTCTCTCAATCTTTAAAATTCCACTTTCCCTTGCTTCCTAACATCCCTCCCTACTTCCAAAAATTTTCTCAAAAATTTAGAAGCCCCTCATCCCCTTCATTTCCCTTCATTTCTACAAATCTCCTGTTCCACATATCGAGATAGGTTTTCTTCAAACTATGTTTCTAAGAAAGAAAAGATGAATTTGAAAACAGTGAGAGAGGTTTTTGTCCATCCTTGACCCAAGAATAAAAACCTCTTTCAGTCTTTACACAGGTTTGATGGTTTGTGAGAAATGTTGAAAACATCATTGGCCTTAGGAGGATTGATGCACTTCTGGAGCGACCTTGGGAAAATCAAGATTTAACCTAGCTGGGATGACCAAATGACTTTCTTGATGAGTCAAATAGTAACTAGACAAAGGGAGATTTCCAAAGAGCTATCATCAGCTTAATTTGGAGTTGAGGACGACCTTCAAAGGTTGACTGCAACAACACTCTGCATTTAGGCAGCCTTATTATGCACATTTTGACCAGTCTTGGGCGATTTGAATTTTGACAAGGCAAATGAACTCCAAATTGAAAAATTCAAGATGTTCTGGAAAGTAGAATCAACAAGATTTCCGATGAGATATCACATGCCCAATTTAGACACTAGTAAGACCTTCAAAATTTGTCTGTAAAAAGGAATTACACATCAAGAGGTTAGCGTTGCACATCAGGCCGACGTTGTGCATCAGAGGCATTTTCTCTTCATTCAAATACACAGGCACTACACATTGGGAAGGCGCTACACATTGGGTTGGTTGTGCTATGAATCGAACTATCAAGCCTTTAAATCACCCAAATTCATCCTCCATCACTTATTTTGCTGTATTCACCTCCCAACAAGTAAGTCTCAACATATCTTGAGCTTAAATAGGATTTTCATGTATGGTTCATGATTTTTGTCTCCTAAAAGTCAAACCCTAGTTTGCTTCTATACACTATTTCATACCATTTCAAACCATAATTCCTTGCCTCTTTTTCCTAACTTCATTTTCCCTAAACCTACCCCTTGATTCCATTTTCCCTAACTCATTTTTCCTTCCCCTATTTTCCCAAAAATGAAACCCTAAACCTCTCATACATCAAACCCTATTTCCTATATCAATTCCACTCACTCCCTTACCTCACCCCATAACTATTTTTCCTTTTACAAATCTCTTCATACTCATCTTTTCCCTATCTGTTAATCCACCATTCATCACATCATCCCAAAGAGACAAGCATGGAGAGGGACAGTGAGCCTGATTTTGAGGAGGAGGAATAGGATATGCAACATGAGGATTAAGCAACTTAAGGCAAGATTAAGGAGGGCCTTAAAAAGCAAAAAGAGGGAGGAAAAGCTTAATATCTTGGCTGATGTTACACTAGCCCAACAAATTAACCCATAAAGCAGCTTTGAGCCAAAACTGGGCAATTTTGAAACAATTTTGTCAATTTCAAATTTTTGAATTATGCAACACAGGAAATTCCGGTGGATGCCCAGCGCCACCAGTGCTGCGCATTGGATTGGCACACCCATTTACAAAATGGATTGTATTTCTGGATTCAACATCAAAATTACATCAATCCCTAAAATTTGCATCTCATTTGGATCAAAACTAGGTCACCTAAAGGGCAAAAGACACTCAAAAAGTGCCCTCTCTGCCACTTTTTGCACCCACAGGAAGCAGTCTTGGGAGAATTCATTTTTGAATTGGCAAATGAACTCCAAATCAGAAAATTCAAGATGTTCAAGAAAATAGGTAGGCAGAGCTTTCCAACAAGCTATCTTGGGTCTAATTTGGTAGAGTGGAAGGTCTCCAAAAGTATGTTTGAAGCAGCGTTGTGCATTGGGTTGACGGCACTGTGCATCTGGAAATTTTTGTCAATTTTGCTTTAAACTCAAAATTTCTCCCAGTTTGACTGCCAGTTGACTTTCTCTCTTCTCCTTGATAAATTTGTGATGGTAAATGATGTAATATGATGTAAATTTGATGAAAAATGACTTGAGGGGGTAGATACATCAATGAAAAGTGGTTTAAAATTGAATGTATCAGTTTCCTTGGTTTTAGAAGCAAACTGTTCCACTGCCTATTTTCTTGTTCCTAGTTTAGATGTAGTTGAAATAGCTCCTTAATTCTTGGATTCAACCCCTGATGGATAGCTTAGATGGTTTTTATGCCTATATTATTTACTTTCTTAGTCATTTGTAAAGGTTGGACTCTTGTGGATGCTTTGAGCTTCATTGTACATCACTTTTGCAGTTTGGCAAGGAAATAAACCAGGGTTTTGCAGCTATTTTTGTGGGATTCTTGTGGTAATGTGTCTTGAAATTGTTTCTTCCTTTGTTATTTAGTTTCTCTTATGTGTTATATGTGCCAGCATCTATTTCTTTCTTCTTAACTAAATGAATCAAGATAGATAGGTGGAATCCATTGATATCAGTGCTCTGCCTTAGGAACACATTTAGTTTTTAATGTTTTTAGCAGTTTGAAAAGGATTCATGAATTTTGCATGCCCTCAAGAGTCTTATAGCTACCATCTCACTCAATTATAAGTGCCAAAACACCTACCTACCTCGCCCCACAGAACATCCTGCAATTCTGACTTGATTTCCCGGATCCAAAACTGCTTGCTCCATTTGATCTAACAACAAAACGATCAAAATCAATCAAAAAACCTAGAGCTACTATACCTAGCCTAAAATCCAAATTAGAATCAGTCATCTCAACTGAGATTGACAAGGAGAGAGCCCTCTCCCGACCTGGTAGGGCTAGCTACCAGGTTAAGCGTGGTTTGTGGTTATCCTACGATTTCCTCCCTTTAGGCTGAGGTTGATCTAGGCTCTAACATAGTGGTGACCATACTGGTGAACGTAGCTTTATGTTCCTTAGCAAAATGTATCAAGTTTAGATCTGATTCTTAATGGTGGACAACGATAAGACACCAGAAGGCTAAAATCATTCACCTGGCAACTCCAGTTTCAAAAAATCCCAAGGTTTAGAATTTTTATGGCAACTCTACTCTTCAATAACCAGTAGCCTGAAGAATTTCTTGGTGAATTCATTATTATCAAAATGGATTCGCTAGATTGAAGGTATGCTCCCATGAGCCGAGATCACATTCCAAGTTTCCCAAATAAAATTCCAAAGGTAGATTGGCAAAGGAATTTGCCTATATTTAAAGATGATGATAGGAATGATGTTTCTTTACATCTGGTTAGATTTCACATGCATTTTCGCAAGTTGAAGGTTGATTTTCCTAAAAACTGCTTGATGAAGATATTCATGGCCACTCTGGAAGGTGAACCCTGATCTTGGTACGAAATTTTGCCACCTGCTTGTATTTACTATTTAAAAGATTTTCATACCATGTTCTTTGAAAGGTATAAAGAATCTTATCCAACCTTAATATTAGTTCAGAACTGTTGCAAATATGTTTATAGTTTTATTGAAAATCTTGAGAGAATTTATGAAGATGATGACTTCATGGATGCTAAGATCATGGAAGCCCTATACGAAAATCCATTTCAGTAGCATAAAGAGAGCTTAGTGGATACTTATCAAGATGCACAGGAAAATTTGCAGCAAGATCAAGATCTTAGTACAATGGAAAATGATGAAAAAGAATGTCTTATTTCAGATCTGCTCATACCAGATGACAGTGTGCAGGGAAATCAAGTTTCAATTTCAGATCATGATGATGAAGAGTACCTTGTTCTGAATCCCATGAAGGAGAGCTCTGTTGTTGAGATCGTCTAGAAAGGAGAAGACAAAGTTATTGATCCAAGTGTTCTCATTTCATTAGAACAAAGTCTTCACGAGGAGGTAATCCAATCCATTTATGAAAAATAAGAAGAGATCTTTGTTCATGTAAGTGAAAAATATTCTTTGGATAACTTAGTGGTAAATGATAGAAGTGTTAGTTTTTACTTTCAAGAACTATCTAAACTTTTCCCTCATATGACTAATGAGTGCGATGACAATTTGATTTCCATGTCATATGAATATGATCAACAATGTTTTCAAATTTCAGAAGACCGAGGAATTGAGGATTGTCATTCAGGTTTTTCATGTTTTGAAATGTTATTTCAAGAAGACAATAATTGCTTGAGCAAAAGAAAACAAAAAGTATTATCTCCTCTGTCTGAAGATGAGATAGATAAACTCCTTAAAGGTAAGGTTACAACCCAAGCTAATGCAGGTTTGCAGTGTTCACATAGTCAAGAAGGTGTTAATGAAGCTTCTTCCACTTTTGAAAATGATAACAGTTTTGAAATTAGATTTATAGATCAACGAAAAGATATTGTTTTCCTTCATGAAAATGATAAGGCTGTCATGTTTGATAATCTTGAAGAATGTTTTTTGTTTAAGAAAGGCTTAGACTATGAAATTGAGCCTACGAGAGACAATATGCTAGAATTCGAGTTAGAATTTCTCATGGTCGAGGAATTTACAGCCAACACTCAGATAGTAGAAGATTATACTGCTCTATGCCTTCCTATCAATCAACAACCAACTGTTCTTTCAGATTATAATGAAGGGAGTACTTGTGTTTTTGCTGTTAGATCTCAAGACAAGCTAGTGCTTCAGGATTTTCAAGATCCCTTCGGCATTCTTTTGCAAGCATTGGAAAAGATGAATGTTGTCCGGTTCGTTAGCATAAGCCTTGGTTTCAGTTGTTATTGTGAGTTGCCTGCATGTACATCGTTCTACCTGCTCGGGGAAAATGAGAGCAGAATTTCAGTATGTAGCCATCTGCTGGATAGGTTACATTGGAAGGACCACTTCACATGATTGTACATATTTCATCAGTAGGCAGGTGGTTGTCATCATGATTTGAAGCCCTCAAATCTCGATGGTCTGTTGCCATTAAAAAACTTTGTAAGTACTTCAGTCAGTTTCATTCTTGAGCGAGTTTCAGTTTTTAGTCTGTTCAGTTTTGAGTCATTTTGAGTCATAGTGTCAGTTTTGATTTTTGAAGTTTATTGACTTTATTGCCCAATGGATGAGGCACTAGTCTACTCTCCTAGAGATCTATGGTTCTTGGCACCTCCAAGGAGCTACCATCCCCATTAGAGCCAATGTTACTTTTAGTCTTTGAAGCCTTCAACCAGTGATCAAACATGCTCTTATAAAGTGGTCTTAGGGTGTCAAAGTCAAATTTTGTCATTTCAGTGAGTCTTCAAGTAAAATTTGATTACCAAGTCTTAGGTCTAGGATTTGTTTTTCAAAGTTTTCCAAGTTTCAATCCATGTCACCATTCAACTGAGTGTACCATCATTCATAAAGTTTTCATCATCATTTCAGGTTCCAATGGGTCATTTTACACCTTGTTCATGCTTCAGTTGTACTTGGGTAAGGCCCATTTCCCTCTCCTGGGGTTTTGAAGGTAATCTTTCTTGGATGCCCAAATGATCAACAAAACTCGTGTCCTGATGTTCATACACATTAACCTATCCCTAATATACCTTCTTAAACAATTCCCATCATTGATATCCCTCAAATTCATCATTTTCCCACAAACCCTATCTTATTGCTACAATTTGACAATTTTCTAGGTTAGGCCTATGTTTTTCCCTTTTGGACCCCTTCCCCTCACTCAATCTTTGAAATTCCACTTTCTCCTACTTCCTAACATCCCTCCCTACTTTCCAAAATTTTCTCAATAATTTAGAAGCCCCTCATCCCCTTCGTTTCCCTTCATTTCTACAAATCCCTTGTTCCACATATCGGGATAGGTTTTCTTCAAACTATGTTTCTGAGCAAGAAAAGATGAATTTAACAAAAGTGAGAGAGGTTTTTGTCCATCCTTGACCCAAGAAAAAAATCTCTTTCATTTTTTACACAGGTTTCATGGTTTGGGAGAAATGTCAAAAACATCATTGGCCTTAGGAGGATTGATGGACTTCTGCAGTGACCTTGGCCAAATCAAAATTTAACCTAGCTAGGATGACCAAATGACTTGCTTGATGAGTCAACCGCTAACTAGACAAAGAGAGCTTTCCAAATAGCTATCATGATTTTAATTTGGAGTTGAGGAAGACCATAAAGTTGACTACAACAGCACTGCATTTAGGCAGCCTCATTCTGCACATTTTCACCAGTCTTGGGACATTTGACTTTTGACAGGGCAAATAAACTCCAAATTGAAAACTTAAAGATGTTCTGGAAAGTAGACTTGACAGGAATTCCAATGAGCTATCACATGCCCAATTTGGGCACCATGAAGGCCTTCAAAAATTGTCTGCAAAAAGGCACTATGCATGAGGAGGTTGGCGCTGTGCATCAGAGATATTTTCTCTTCATTCAAATACACAAGCATTGCACATTGGGAAGGCGTTGCGCATTGGGGTAGTTGCACTGTGCATTAGGTTGGTTGTGCTACGCATTGAACTATCAAGCCTTTAAATCACCCAAATTCATCCTCCATCACTTATTTTACTGCATTCACCTCCCAATAAGGAAGTATCAACATATCTTGAGCTTAAATAGGGTTTTCATGTATGGTTCATGATTTTTGTCTCATAAAAGTCAAACCCTAATTTTCTTCTATACACTATTTCATACCATTGAAAACCATAATTCCTTTCCTCTTTTTCCCAACTTCATTTGCCCTAAACCTACCCCTTGATCCCATTTTCCCTAACTCATATTCCCTTCCCCTATTTTCCCAAAAATGAAACCCTAAACCCCTCATACATCAAACCCTATTTCCTATGTCAATTCCACTCACTCCCTTACCTCACCCCATAACTATTTTTCCTTTTACAAATCTCTTCATACTCATCTTCTCCCCATATATTAATCCACCATTCATCACATCATCCCAAAGAGACAAGCATGGAGAGGGACAATGAGCTTGATTTTGAGGAGGAGGAATAGGATATGCAACATGCAGATTAAGCAACTTAAGGCAAGATTAAGGAGTGCCTTAAAAATAAAAAAGAGGGAGGATAAGATTAATATCTTGGCTTATGTTACACTAGCCCAACAAAGTAACCCATGAAGCAGCTTTGAGCCAAAACTGGGCAAATTTTGAAACAATTTTGTCAATTTCAAATTTTTGAATTATGCAACACAGGAAATTCCGGTGGTGCATTGGATTGGCACACACATTTGCAAAATGGCTTGTAGTTCTGGATTCAGCATCAAAAGTACATCAATCTCTGAAATTTGCATCTCATTTTGAGCAAAACTAGGTCTCCTAAAAGGCAAAAAACACTCAAAAAGTGTCGTCTCTGCCACTTTTTACACCCACAGGAAGCAGTCTTGGGAGAATTCATTTTTGAAGGGGCAAATGACCTCAAAATTAGAAAAGTAAAGATGTTTCATAAACTAGATAAACAAATCTTTCCAACAAGATATCTTGGGTCTGATTTGGTGGAGTGGAAGGTCTCCAAAAGCGTGCTTGAAGTGGTGCTGCGCATTGGGCTGATGGCACTGCGCATCGGGCAGTTTTTGTCAATTTTGCTTAAAACTCAAAAGTTCTCCCAGTTTGACTACTAGTTGACTTTTTCTCTTCTCCTTGATAATTTTGTGATGGTAAATGATGTAATATGATGTAAATTTGATGAAAAATGACTTTAGGGGGTAGATACATCAATGAAAAGTGGTTTAAAATTGAATGTATTAGTTTCCTTGGTTTTAGAAGCAAGTTGTTCCACTGCCTATTTTCTTGTTCCTAGTTTAGATGTAGTTGAAACAGCTCCTTAACTCTTGGATTTGACCCCTGATGGATAGCTCATATGGTTTTGATTCCTATATTATGTACTTTCTTAGTCATTTGTAAAGGTTGGACTCTTGTGGATGCTTTAAGATTCATTGTACATAACTTCTGCAGTTTGGCAAGGAAATAAACCAAGGTTTTGCAGCTATTTTGGTGGGATTCTTGTGGTAATGTGTCTTGGCATTGTTTCTTCCTTTGTTATTTATTTTCTCTTATGTGTTATATGTGCCATCATCTATTTATTTCTTCTTAACTAAATGAATCAAGATATATAGGTGGAATCCATTGATACCAATGCTCTACCTTGGCAACACATTTAGTTTTTAATGTTTTCAGCTATTTGAAGAGGATTCATGAACTTTGCATGCCATCCTCAACCCCTCACCAGTCTCAGACCTACCATATCACTCAATTCTAAGTGCCAAAACACCTACCTACCTCACCCCACAGAATATCTTGCAATTCTGACTTGATTTCCCGGATCCAAAATTTACTGCTCCATTTGATCTACCAACAAAACCATCGAAATCAATCAAACACCCTAGAGGTACTATACCTACCCTAAAATCCAAATTAGAATTATTCATCTCAATTGAGATTGACAAGGAGAGAGCCCTCTCTCGACCTGGTAGGGCTAGCTAACAGGTTAAGTATGGTTTGTGGTTATCCTAGGATTGCCTCCCTTCAGCCTGAGGTTGATCTAGGCTCTAACATAGTGGTGACCATACTGGGGGAACGTAGTTTTATGTTCCTTAGCAAAATGTATCAATTTTAGATCTGATTGTTGATGGTGGACAACAATCAGACACCGGAAGGCTGAAATCATTCACCTGGCGACTCCAGTGTCAAAAAATCCCAAGGTTCAAAATTTTTATGGCAACTCTACTCTTCAATAACCAGTAGCCTGAAGAATTTTTTGGTGAATTCATTGTTATCAAAATGGATTTGTTGGATTGAAGTTATGCTCCCATGAGCTGAGATCACATTCTGAGTTTCCCAAATAAAATTTTGAAGATAGATTGGCAAAGGAATTTTCCTATGTTTAAAGATGATGATAGGAATGATGTTGCTTTACATCTGGTTAGATTTCACATGCATATTCGCAATTTGAAGGTTGATTTTCCTGAAGACTGCTTGATGAAGATATTCATGGCCACTTTGGAAGGTGAAGCCCAATCTTGGTATGAAAGTTTTCTGCCTGCTTGTATTTACTATTTAAAATATTTTCATACCATGTTCTTTGAAAGGTATAAAGAATCTTATCCATCCTTAATATTAGTTTAGAACTGTTGAAAACATGTTTATAGTTTTATTGAAAATCTTGAGAGAATTTATGAAGATGATAACTTCATGGATGATGAGATCATGGAAGCCCTATATGAAAATCCATTTCAGCAGCATAAAGAGAGCTTAGTGGATACTTATCAAGATGCGCAGGAAAATTTGCAGCAGGATCAAGATCTTATTACAATGGAAAATGATGAAAGAGAAGGTCTTATTTCAGATCTGCTCATAGTAGCTGATAGTATGCAGGGAAATCAAGCTTCAATTTCAGATCGTGATGATGGAGAGTACCTTGTTATAAATCCCATGAAGGAGAGCTCTGTTGTTGAGATTGTTGGGTGTGGAGTTTGATTATCTTCTGTATTCAAAGGTTTCAGTCGGATGTATACCCCAGGAAGATTATACACCCCTCTATGCGGGGGGGACTTGTCCCCCCTATCGGGGTTTAGGGGGACCCATCCCCCCTGGCTGTGGGGTCTAGGGGCCAGCGGTCCTCGGCAAGGTTTTGGGGGCAGCGCCCCCGAAGCTAAAAATAGATGTAAAATTGCCTTGTAAAAATCTAGTAATTTCTAGTCAATCTGGGCCATTCATTAGGCGGATGATCTGACAATAAAAGTTATGTTTAATTTACGGTTTTTTGCCCTAGAAGGCAACCCCTCACTATATATGAGGGAACTGTATTGCGTCTATGTATATCTGCATTCTAAGTGAGGAAGAGAGAGGATATTAAGAGCGAAGAGGGAGTTACAGCGGATTTGTTGTAGGTTGTATCTCTTCAGTTTGCCGGATAATATAATAAAACAAGGACTGGTTGTTTCTCCATGGACGTAGCCCAAACTGGGTGAACCACATATATCTGTGTCTCTCTTGTTTTATGCATTTTCTATGTTTATATTTCTGCAATATTTTATGTGTTTCATTGCTCTGTAATATATAATTTTTTAACAACTGGTATCAGAGCCGAAGGTCTATTTGGCTGATAAACTCGCAGGAGAGAAGGGTTCCTGGTTCGAGTGGGAGTAATGGAAGAATATGGTAGGTTTAGGGTCGAAAAATTCAACAGCCAAAACTACCAGTTGTGGAAGATGCAGATGGAAGATTATCTGTATCAGAGAGATCTCTACCTATCATTGAGCGGAAAGACAAAGAAGCCGATGAGTATGACAGACATAGAATGGAATATTCTCGACAGAAAGGCACTTGGAACAATACGACTGTGCCTAGCAGGTCGGTAGCATTTAACATTTCAAAGGAAATGACAACAGAGGGTTTAATTTCGACATTGGTGAAACTATATGAAAAACCCTCAGCCTCAAATAAGATATTTCTTATGAAGCATTTATTTAATATGAAGATGTCAAAAGGTGGATCTGTTGCAGATCATTTAAATGATTTTAATACAATTACAAGTCAGTTAAGTTCTGTAGGGGTAACTTTTGACGATGAAGCTAGGGCTCTGTTATTTTTGTGCTCATTGCCAGAAAGTTGGAATGGTTTAGTTATGGCCATTAGTAACTCTGTCTCTAGATCTAGTAGTTTAAAGTTTGATGATGTTGTCGGTGCAATCTTTAGCGAGGAAATGCGATGGAAAAGCTACGGTGAGACATAAGGTAGTGCTTTGACTACAGAGACTAGGGGAAGAAAAATGGAAAGAGGAAAGAATGCAAGATATCATAGTAAGTCAAGAAAAGGCAGATCCAAGTCCAGATCGGGGATAGTGTGCTGGAAATACGGGATGAAAGGACACCTGAAGAAAGACTGCAAGTCTCGGAAGGAAAAAGAAGGAGACACGCAACAAGAAACTAATCATGAAGCGAATGTAATAGGTGATGTGTTGCAAGATGCTTTGATTATTTCCCTAGAAAATATTATTGATGCCTGGGTGGTATATTCAGGGGCCTCATTCCATGCCACACCTGATAAGATACATTTTCATGATTATGTTCAAGGAGATTTTGGACAAGTTTGATTGGGCGATGATAAACCCTGTAAAATCGTTGGAATGGGTACAATTTTCATAAAACAGAGGAATGGAAATCAATGGTTATTGAAGGAGGTAAGGCGTGTTCCAGATCTAAAGAAAAATCGGATTTCAACAGGGCAGTTGGGAAGTGAAGGTTGCGTAACTAATTTCACAGATAAAACCTGGAAGGTCACTAAAGGATCCATAGTAATAGCGAAAGGAGAAAAGGTTGGTACATTGTACTTATGCAATGGTATTTCTAATTCTATTAGTGCTTTAACCTCTACAATAGAAGATATGGCATTGTGGCATCATACGTTCGAGCACATGAGTGAAAAGGGGATGTAGATTCTTCACTAAAGAAATTTGTTGCCAGGTTTGAAGCATGTTGATTTAAAATTCTGTGAGAATTGTGTTCATGAAAACAAAAGAGAGGCAGATTCCTTAGAGTTGGGAAAGAAAAGAAGAGTGAAAAATTAGAGCTTGTGCATATAGATGTATGGGGACCTGCTCAGGTATCATCTCTTGCTGGCTCTCGTTATTATGTTACTTTTATTGATGATGCAACCAGAAAAAATTAGATTTATTGTATTCAAAATAAATCTGATGTATATGATACTTTCAAGGAATGGAAGGCTTTGGTTGAAAATGAGACAGGAAAAAGGTTGAAGTGTCTCAGATCAAACAATGGAGGTGAATATTGCATAAAAGAGTTTGATAGGTACCATTCAGAGAATGGAATTCGTAGAGAGAAGACAGTTCCAGGAACACCACAAGAAAATGGTGTGTCAGAAAGGATGAGCAGGACAATCATGGAGCGTGCAAGGTGTGGAGCACTTGAAAGGTATGCTTTTGACAAGCAATTTAGTGGATTTTCAGTAATATTTGTAACCTTTTCTGCATTGTGAATTCAAAAGAGATAAAGGATTTTAATAAAATGTGCAAGAATTAACAAGGGAAGCTCAATCACTAATAATTGTCATTTTTCTATGCAGGGAGAAATGGAAGCAAGGAGTTGCCGTCCAAAAGCGAAAAGTAGAGGAAGAATAACTGTTGTCCCTCCAAAGGGGAACCAGATGCGAACAAGATCGAGTAAATCAGAGCTGAATAACCCAGGAAAGGAAGGAGGGATACCGAGTCGGCGAACGCAAGAAAGAAAATTAAAGGATTAACTGATTAGTGAATCCCTCAGGATCTTCGATCCTGAGGGATCGCTGTTTTACTTATCTTTGTTATCTATATACCTCCGTCGTTACTCTTATATAAAGGAACAACGTCATTGAGCAAAGGGACTACTTCTTTTGTAATTTTCGTTTTCAGACAAAACTTTGATCATTGAGTCTCACTGAGACCTGGTTTATTATACATTTGTTGATGCATTAATATAAAAGACTTGGTGTTTATTTCATCTCTGTGTCTGGAGTAACCTAAGGCGGTGTACCATTGGCAGCTAAGGGCCCGGCTCTGAAGGACACTTGCTTTTGTATCATTATACTGTGATTTATGTGTGGTTTGCTTATCTCTATTACTCAGTAATCTGATACATCTTTCATATGATATGCTATGCTCTGTTATGGTCAATATATTAATGATTTTTCCGTGTAATGACTCTGCACTGTATAATTGGATCTCTTCAGAGTTGAATTGCGTCTTTAGCCAGCTATTTCTGTGACAGAGCGTCGGTATGAATGTTACTGTCATTGGATCCATGTGAAATAATACTTGTTGGAACTTGAAAGTAATGTTACTCTGTTTAGAAACATAGTTATATCATCCTTCATTCTCAGATTACTATATTAGTGCGGAGCGTGTATATATGGTTGATTATTGCTGTTCCATAATTCATTAATGAATGTTGTTCCATAAAGTATATTTTATCCAGTTTGCTTGAAGAGAAAATTAGAGTGTGAATCAGTTGGTTTTGACTCGCGAGATTCAGTTCTTTCGATTTCTGTTCCATTTACTGCTGTTCCATTTTACTGCTGTTCCATTTACTACTGTTCCATTTTACTGTTGTTCCATTTGCTGCTGTTCCATTTCCTTTTTGCTGTTCCATTTTACCTTCTGCCATTCTATTTACTTGCCTTTGTTATTTTGGTGTGAGAGAAGGTCTAGGGCTGTAGTGAGCCTCACTAGAAGCTGCCTAGCTCCCAGACCTATGGTCCATGCTCTAATTTCCTTTCTATCAGTTTCTAGAGGGATGGGTTATTGCTTCCGTACCCTTGACTAATCAACTGTCTTGAGTGATTCTATCTTTTGGGATAGCTTAGTTACAGCTTAGCATTTGTTTACTTTTGTATTTTCTGAACTCTATACTACTAAGCATTACTCGGATGAATAGCCTCGGATTGAGTTACTCTTTGCAATAACAAAACGTTCCCAGATTGATTTATTAATGTGGAATAATTAGAGGTGTGAGAGACCCTAGTTATAGCTCTACATTTTGGTGTCGTTGCTGGGGAAAGAGTATAGCCATTTGCCCTTTACAGAGTAGTGCGCAAATCCGCTAGGGGGGAGTTGGATTTTAAAAACGGAAGGTAAGAACCAGCGTACGAAGCATGTAAAATCCCTACTCCACCGTCCGCACTCTTAGCAGAATTGCTGGTTGAATAGGATTTAGTAGTTTTTAGAGTGCATGAGTAAGCAGAAAAAAGCTAGAAAAGAATATCAAACCTCCAATGAAACCCGAAAACGCCAAAGGGCCGGTGACCCTTGGCCGAACAACCTTCATAGACGAAATCTATAAGAAAACTGAATCTCAGCCGTCGGTAGGCCCCAGAAAGATTAATTCTAAACAACCTACTAGCTCCCTTCAGGCCACAACATCACCATCTGGAGCCTTTGCTAAGGTGCATAGTCAGACTGATGAATAGGACTTTCAAGAAATTGAAAATTCTGTGTCAGAACGACTGCAGGAAGGGAATTTAAGTAACCTTTGTGAAGGAGAAGGGGAAACAAGGGAAATAGGAGAGCCAAGGTCTCCTCCTAAGATAATCCAACCGTTAAACAGCCCAGATAAGGGGAGCGCGGTAAAAATTATTATTGAAGGCACCCCATTCCCTCAGATAGAAATTCCAGATAAGGGAAGCGTTATTAAAACAATCCCTGCCAAGGCCGTTCCTTCTCAACCTAGGAACACCCTCTTAGAAATTCTGGAAGGTTATTGGCATATATTTGATCCTATGGCGCAGAATCAGCCAAATACTCAAACTTCTACATTGCAATATCCTATAGTGGATTCTGCAGCAAATGCGCCCATGAAAGTGGTCCCTCTTCAACACATCCCTACGTTTCATGGACTTA
This sequence comes from Pinus taeda, assembly GCA_000404065.3. Classification (NCBI taxonomy): domain Eukaryota; kingdom Viridiplantae; phylum Streptophyta; class Pinopsida; order Pinales; family Pinaceae; genus Pinus; species Pinus taeda. The sequence continues at coordinate 190 of APFE030534374.1, read as the reverse complement.
CATCAGAGGACCCCGATGCATTCTTATTTGAATTCGATGTGCTATGTAGAGGATATGATTACACCACTGACCCCCAGAAATTAAAATTGTTCCCCTGCACTTTGAAAGGGGTGGCTCTGAGATGGTTTATGGGTTTAGGTGGTGGAGTCATAAACAACTGGGAGCAAATGAAAGAATCTTTCCTAAAGAA
>APFE030534368.1:2737-30140 GCA_000404065.3 Pinus taeda | reverse complement strand
GTGACTATAGTTGTGCACCAGATCTTGCACAAATCAGGGGATTGAGTATGCCAATAAGTTTGCCCACATTGTAGCTTGGAAATACGTGATTTAGCCAAGGAAAGACGTGGCTGCCTTGGTATTATCATCAGTTCTTGTGCAGGTATTGAGCAACAGAGGCAGGCAAGCAGCGGAAGAGATTTAAGCCAGTGATTGATTCAGATCTGAGTTGTATTGTGTGTAACAGGTGGAGCTGGTACTGGATTGCTTGTGATAAGCATTGTACTTTGTAATGTTACATGACTCAATCATTAATATACAGATAGTTGGGGTTTTTAGCGAGATGCTTTCCCCGGGATACATACTGTGTTAATGTGTGGATGCTCTTGATGTTTTATTGTTATTGATGCTGCTATATTGATGATCAACGTAGAGGAGCTTATGTATTGTGTATGTTTTCCACAATAGTACATGATCAGGATAATCTCTGTTGAATATGTGTTAAATTATTCAAAATTTCTATATGGCTCCTGCAGAGTAGCATGCAATTCCTCCCTTGCTCCATTGCGTCTGCCCTCCCCAGCAGCAGATGCTAGTTGCTTCCTTGCCTTGATCTCAGCAACGGATTTCATTTCTCTCACTCCAACCTTTGTATCTTAGACCAGGCCCAAACCTTCCCTGCTCACTCTTTGCATTGAAACTCAATCAATCCCTTTGTTGTCAACCTAACTCTTAATCCTACTATGGAACACATCAGGCATCTTATGTGCAGCAGGTGTGGCGGAACTCGCGGAGGCATCATCTGCACACCGAATTTGACTAAATCTACCACTATTTCCCTTGACTCCACTGATATGCTCAATCCTATCAGCTCTCCCTATCACCGCTACCCAAACACCAGAAGTGGAAGGGGTCGTGCCAGGTTCCAAGGCACAGAAGGGAGGGACGTAGTCGTTCACTCAGCGGATTTCCCCCTTCCACCGTATCTTACTCCCTATAGCACTCAGTTCCGTTTCCGCAGCACCTTAAAATGGCCTATAATCACTACTACTATGACCATTTCCTTCTCGGAAGAGACTAAGTTGCAAGCTCCTCTGTTTGTGCACAAGGACAAGCAGAGCAGAGCAGCTCCAAGCAATTGTGGTATTAACATTCTTGGCAATAGGTAGCAAGATGAAGGCAAAGCGGCTTTGCATGGAAAAGTTGTAGCTGGCAGTCAACCTGCTGAGGATAACAAACATGGTGACACAAAGGCATCAGGAAGCAGACAGAACAACACATCTAAAATGCAAATAGGCACAGGTGGCGCTGAGGAGGCTCCTCCAGCTTAGGGTAGTGGCGTGCCTGCTGCAGATGATGACTGGTACCAATTTGCGTGTTGAATTGAAGAGGAACAACCCCAGAGAATCTCTAGTCTTAATGCGTGGCAACCAGTTATTTCCTTTTTGCCAGGTCGATGTGTCTAAGTTTGAACAATCTTTTTCGGTTAACTATTTTTGGTTCTAGACATGCAATATCTCTCTCTCTCTTTTTGGATAAACACTGCTTACCCATGTGTGGGTTCTTTTTTTTTTAATGGACTGGTTTCCCCTATGTTGCAGCAGTCAAAAACAGATAGATTCATTTTTGGTGATGATTGATGCTCAACAATTTTGAGGTCAAGCTTTTATGTAACTTATTTTTTGTATCATATTAATAGAACAATATTACTTAGAAAAAAAAAGTTATAACCACTGTATAATTGACCTGCTATTGTTTTATGACATTTAATAATAAAGATATGATGGGCTAGAAAATAGAATCACTTTCATCAAACTCATCAATAATTGTACCCATGATGATTCTCATGTGCTCATGAATGGATTTTCCCTGGTCCTTATTGATAGCAACGATGAAATAATGAAGTAGTTGTAAAACAAGATCATGATAACCATAGTTAATAATAGCGCATGATGTTACCTATGTCACTAATTTTAGAATATTGGCCCTCTTTCCAAAATATGGACTATCCATTTGATCTAGCCCCTAGAATTTTTCCCAACCAACTGAAATATTTTCCGCATTATATCCACCTTATAAGAGGTTTCAAGAGTTGTAACCCTTAAAACTTCACTCAAACTATGTGCAACAACAAGTTTAACCTCTCCATCTTTATGCCACAATAGCATGTCCTCACCAATTCAAGCCACTATTGGAACCATAGTTGCTAGATTCAACTAAGAAGGTGCCTCTCCCACCATTTGTAATTGCCTTGTCACCTCCATCAACGAGCTAAGAAGGACATCTTTGGATGGAGACAATTGTCCAAGTTAATCTCCTACTCTAGAAATTTGTTGCAAAAACTCCATGAAGGCAATGAAACTTAATGTCAAAAGTAATCTACCTTCTATTGTTGATCCTCATCAGACTGCAATATACCCTTTAGATAGATAACACACTTCTCACACAAGTTTTTATGGGGACCACTGCGTTCATCAGAAAAAGTTTATGCTGCTTATTATAGTATAGACATAATTCCAAATATTTGCAACTTTGTCTTACTAGTGTCCACCTTCACACCTTCAGTCAAGAATGTATGACCAAAATATCGTAATAATTTTCCTTGAGCAAAGTAACTAGGACTCATAAACATTAACAAGTCTTATTCCATGTTCATAATATTATATTACCTTCATTGTCCAATTTCTAGTAACAAGTTGTGGGCCATTGATACCTTAGGATTAGTAATTGAAACGCACACTAGTTATTGGGAAGGAGGAGGATGTGAGACAGTCTAGCACAGGGCAGAGGAAGGAAAGGCAATTCAATACCTTTGTTTCCTTTAGAGTTATAAAATAACCTGTAATATATGGTAAATTTACTATTTCAACCTGAAAGGATTCAAAAATTATCTCACTCTAAAGGATAAGCCCCTATGGGTTCCTCATTCTGAATTCTAATTCTAATAAAATTTCCCAATATACCATAAGAAATTGTATGACCCACAATTTCACTAAGAACAAGCAAGGTGTTAAAGAGAATAATGGATAATCTTTTCCTGGACTTGTCTGACATGAATTCCATTGTATACCTCACTGTATCACCCACAAGAACATTCATTATAGATTAAGAGTTCGATTCATGTTGGCTTTGCTAACTTACATGGCCATAAGGAACCAACTAAATTGGCATTATGCTACCATGATGTAAAGCAATTCCCATCCCTCCGAAAATGCAGGTCATAGTTGGGGACTCAGGAGGATAGAAAAACAATTTTCAACTGCATTTGGGGATATATCAATCAATGTTTTGGCACAACAACTTCTATGTCAAAACTCTCCGAGATGAACCACATGTATATGAACAAAAAGGTGGAGTTGAGGATTTGTCCATATGAAAGTTCAAATTAAATCATTTAAGTCGGTCGCATATGTGAATTATCTCAATCAATATGAAGACATTTCTATCGAATTATCTCCGTCGGATATGCCAAATATTTCTAAAATACATGCAAATCAGGAATACGAATTATATTTGTCGAATATGAAAATTATCAATGTGATATTCATTACATATGAAAATTATCTCAACTCCTTTGTGGGATATGTGAATTATCAATGCTACAAAACATGTGAATTATTGACACTGTCATGGCTTCATTTCATTAGTTTTTATTTATTTATTTTTATTTTATTTTATTTAGGAGAAAAAACAAAACAACCTTCATTTATTAAATATATGTTTACATAGATAGATCTTTACACATTAAGCCTGAATATATAGCTAGGAAATGGTAATCAGTAAACACGTATATAAACTTCGCCATTGCAAAAAAACCAGTATTCAAAAATAGAAACATAGGACGCCCACAAACCAAAGGATCGTCAGAAACATATTGGATATAAACTAGAGAGAAAACATATATGGAAGAGGTGTTCAGAGGGCCCATGGATAGAGAAAAAACAAGCATAAGGAAGAAAAAGCAGAATGGAAATCGATCATAGAAGCCGTACAAAAACAAATCAAGGATGGGCCAAGAAGAATTAGATCTTAAAATTTCTTTCTCCACTAACAAAACCATTTACTAGGTGCTCGAAATTCATCAAACCTAGAAGGGGAGAGATGCCACCCTTGGATAATGGATCAAATTCAGAGTTATGCTCTCTATAAACATGCTGGAAGGATATCTCTGAGAAAAAGGGTATTAAGGACTTGATATTCTCCATCCAGTTTCATAATGAAGGAAACTTGAGAACATTTCTCCCTTGAACCCATTTAATGATTGAATATGCATCATCAATGATCAAGATCTTCTCGATGGAAATCCAAAGGACACGTTGCGTCACCCCCCAAAGGGCCACCATTTCAGCGCTACAATTTGATTTAATACCACAATACCAAAAGAAGTGATAAGCTTAGGATGGATTTATCTTGATGAGGACTCCACACCCACACTTCCTCTAGAAGAGGCCCTGTTAAAATATCTAATGTGGAATGAATCCCCCAAATCAACATAGGATACAAAGTGAGAATGTGGCTTGGTATTCCAGGGTCCTATCTCCTAGAAGTATGCAACAATCATGAGGGTGAAAATCATGACATCTCGGGGTTTATCCTCTAAAATAAACCCATTCCTAGAGTACCAAATCCCCCATAGAATATACAGATGGATGGCTCTATATACTTTCTATCTTGTTGCCTAGGAAACAAGACAATAAATTATTGAAGAGTGGTCCACCTGAACATTAATCTAAAGTAATCTTGAAACTTCCTCCCAAATAGCTACCGCAAAGGGGCAATTTAAGAAAAGATGTACATTGTCTTCTAAAGCTAGTGCACGGAGTGGAAATCTCCTTAGCCCCTAAGAGCCCCTCTTCATTAGATTTTACCAAGTAAGGATATTATTGTGAATAGTCAGCCACATGAAGCATTTGAGCTTCAGTGGAACTACCCAGTTCCACATGTTAGCAATCCAGTCTGCAAAGGGTTTCGGTTAATTATGCATAGAGATATAAGAGTAGAAACACTCCTTGCAATGACATGCCCACCCCATATAGGCCTATCTTGTTTTTGGGATAATGAGATTCCAACCTTGCTCAACTGATTATGACAAATTTCCCATTCAACTTCAAGATTCTCCAGAAGGAAAATCTCCCAAGCATGGGGCCAGATAGTTGGAGAGAAATTGGAAGGGTGGTCATCACTAAGACTTGCAAGGATATGAAATCCTTGCAGATTTAGCATTTGAACATTAGGAGAAGAAAGGATATGATTTCTAGGAAATTCCTTGATTGCGTCTATACCAATGACAATTTTTCCCCCTCGACCACCTGCAATAATAGATTACCACATAACCAAGGGTTAGAAATCATGAAGCTGTGATAGATAAAAGATTCTTTGGAATTTTATGGTGCCCCTGCTGCAATCCAATCCTCCATATTTGATTGTTGAAGATATTTTTTTCAAAAACTATGTCTTTCCATAGACCATTTCCATTGAAGACCTTGATGAGCCCTAGTAATGCAACAATAATGTTGCAACTCCCAAGGCCACCAACTTAAATTATCAACCCGAGGTTTGTACAAACTTAAGAGATGTCGGCACTATATGTGCAACATACAATGCGTCCTTCTTTCATTGACCTAATATAATGGAGTGAATGTCATGAAATCAAAGGCTAAAATAATTACAGAAATGGAAATGTTGCTCTATTTGCAAGAAATGGAAATACTACTTGCTCAAATCTAAACATTAATCGTAATTGCAAGAAGGTAAAGGTTATGCCATTTGTAGGAATGAAAGGTACTTATCTATTTGCATAATATAAACCTTGTGCTACTTGCCAAAATGTGAATCATTAGTATAGTTGCAGAGTGTGAAACGTTGTCTTGAAAATAAACTAATCATATGCAAGAACAACAAGTTGTAATTGAAATCCTAAAAGCATGAATATAAAGAAATAGGCCTAATCTAATTTGTAAAAAGGAAAGTCCTAAGTGGTGTTTATTCTTCCCCAATAATAGATTTATAATGTATGAGTCATTATTCAAGCTGAAGAGACAAAAACCAAGCTTTTGGAGCAAATCTGGTCAAGTTTACACATGCTACAAGAGTGCTATAGGAGATGCTACACGAGGCCCTGTTTTGCTACAGGAGTGAGATAACTTGTCGAATTCCCAAGTAAATCAAATGAAAATGGGATGATTTTTTTTTTTTTTGTTATTAAGTAGGATGTCTTAGGACTCCATTCAGAGTGGAATCACTCCAAAATACCCCTGTTAACATGTGCTAAAAAATAGAAAAAAATTACTACTATTTTGCTACAAGGGATTTCCAAAAATTCTAGATTTGTGAACGAGTAGACCAATCCAAGTCCCAATGATGAATATGAATTTTCAAAGATGTTATAAGGATGCATCATTCTTGTGAATATCTAAGTAACCTAAAAACAAAACAACAAAAAAAAACTAAAAAAAACTAAAAAAACTAAAAAAACTAAAAAACTAAAAAACTAAAAAAACTAAAAAACTAAAAAAAAAACAAAAAACAAAAAACAACAACAACAACAACAACTTCAATAATTTAACCAATGTAACCTATAGCAAAAGAAGCATGAATAGAAAATGCAGAAATAAGAGATGCAAGCGAAAAAGACATCCAAAGGACATAAAAAAATTGCACAAGGGGGCTTTGAGGCTCATGGGATAGCCAATCCCAAGGAAAATCAGAATCCTATGAAGGAAACAGAGATAGAGGCTAAAATGGCACTAAAATTCATTATATGAATTAATCAAATTACATACCTTCTAGAAATGAAAGTGGAGTTGCTAAATAACAAGTTTTCTCCACAAGAAGACTAAGAAATACATGCCTCTAGAAGACAATTTGAATTGGTACTTATACAAACTAATGCAGAAGAATTCTCCTTAAAAGGAGTAATATTTCCCGTCCATATCCCTCAAATAATGGCTCTAGTTCCCAACACTAGGATTATGCATTAAATGACATGGAACACATTCCTAGATTTTCTCAATCATTGGAGCTCAAGGATTTGTCAATAATTTCATGATATTTTTTTCATTTATTATCCAATCTTGATCCTCTTGTAGTAGGGAGAAAGTCCCTAGATTATGTCCTCCTCCAAACCTCCATAATTTGCACAATATTCTACAAAAATAAACAATATTAGGCACATAATATGAAATTATCTCTAAACCTTACTAAGAACACATTAAAGCTAAAAAAACATTATTATGTGTAGAATGAGAGGTTTAGTATAGACTTCATGTGCCTAATAAAGGTTATATTGGCCTTAATTTGTGTCTAATTTGGAAGCCCATCATACCCCCTACTGAAATTGTTTCTCACCCTCTGAGTAACCTATTCATCCTCCTTTCCTTGTAGTTCTTCATGTATGTTGGCCTATTTCATTCTTTGTTTGTTGGTCCATGTGTTTCTCCTCTTACTACTCTTCTTGCTACTCTTCTATTTGAATTTCTTCCCCTATCTTAGTTTCCCATGGAACTTCTAATGCAGGTTTAGTTGGATTCTTTTTCTTAGGTGATTCTTCAATTTCAATGGTTTCTATTTGTGAGGGAAACACCTTGCTTTTGGTTTGTCTTATTGGTATCCCTCTCGCACTTCTCCTTGTGAAAATAAGGATTTCTTGGCATCCATTACCTCATTATTAATGTCATTCTCATTGAATTCCAAGCCTCTTACTATTGATACAAATTCTTGGCTATGCCACATCATACTATCCATAAAATTCTTATGAACACCTTAACTAGCAATCTAAATTCTCTTTTCTCATTAAATTCTAGAATTGAAAACACTTAACATAAAGCTCTTTCTTCTTACATAGGGGAGAAAGGATGGTCAATAAACTGAAGCAAAAGAAAGGAATGATGTGATGAAAAAATTGGTGACTTGGATACCTTTCGCCCTTGGAGAATTTACCATGTCTGTAGCAAATCCTTTGCAACTCTGTTGTGTTTCTTTGTACCTTGTAGCAATTAATTAATCATTGTCCAACACCCTAGTAGAAAAGAAATTCTCTTGTAGCCCTCTGTTACCTTCATGTAGAAATATGTTTATCTTATGTAGCAACTTTGTTCTTTCCAGTAGCAAATTTGTCCTTCATGTAGCAAATATGTTCTTCCTGTAGCTGTTATGTTCCTCCTGTAGCAGCTTTGTTTTCTCCTACAACAACCAACCTGAATCCTATAGAATTTATTCCTTACATTCCAAGAGGTGGTGAATCCACCTTTTTATTCTTTTATTTATTTTTTCATTATTATTTTTTTTTTTTTAATTATCTCTACTTTTTTCATTGCACACAGAATAAACTCAAAGTGCTTTGAGTTAACTAAGTTGGCCCTCACTTACCCCTTCACACTTCTTGTTCTCCATCACTATTAAATTATTACAACCCACTTTCTCAAGTCCTATTCGTGTTTGTCTTGTTCCCCTCCCACACATGTGTGTGTTGGTGGAAAGGTGAATTTATTTACTAGATAAGGCCAAGGTTTCTCTGCTACTCATTTTGGCTATAAAAAAAAACATTTTCCTTCATGCACTTGCAACATTTTTCAAGCTAAAATAAGTTCATAGGTAATTTTTAGAGGACTACATACCTGACCCTTTATGTAAATGAAAACATAAAATGCAAAGGTTGTTTGAAATAATATGATCCAAGCCAATATTGTACTTGCCCCCAATGGTGGTGCTTAAGTAGGTGATGCTAGAGCCAAAGGCTGTGATGCAGGCATTGCATGGTGGCTGAATTCATCATTGATGTCTATTGTCAGAGGTTGCTTGTTGATGTGTTGGTCCTTCGATGGTTGCATGGTAGAACTGGACACGAGTGAGGTTTTTCTTTAGCATCTTCTAAGAGACCATTTCCTTTGTATGTTGCTTCAGGAATAATGGTTGATGTGTTTCCTCCTTCCGATGTTATCTTCCCATGCTTGATGTTCCATGCATTGCCTCTATTCTGGAAATATTTTTTGACGTGTACTTGACTGATAGAGGCTTGTCAACATAGGTTTTTTGTTATGGTGGATTAAGTGTTGTTGTTGGAGATGAATAGTGATCTTGTAGTAATCTGCAGAGGTCTTGTAGCTACCCAAAATTTGAGGAAATTACTCTCCAATGTCTTCATGATGATTTGTACTTCATTTTGGTGCTCTTAATTGTGGTCTTGTAAGGTAGTTATAGGTTGCTACAAGAATGTATTTCTTCCTATAGTAGTCACAAAACACTTTCTATAACAACAACATCCTTTAGATAATGTTTCCAAAAATAATGATAATTCATGGCTAACATATGGACAAGGATCAAAAACTTTGGTTGTGGTGAAAGCAATGAAAGAAGGGGTGAAAATGAGGAATTTTCATGGACAGAGATGAATTTTTGGATGGAGAATAAACTAAATGGTGTGGAGGATGGATGATGGAGGTGTCGTAGACTTATTTCTTCATTCCCCCAAGGAAAACATAGGATCTGGCCCCTCTCACTATGATGATCACACTCATGTAGCAATTTTGTTCCCTCCTGTAGCAATTTCGGTTGCTCCTGTAGCATTTTAGGACAGTCTCCGTAGCATAATTGTTTTATCCATATCTCTCGAACAGTATAATGCATTAACTTGCAATTTTTTAAGCATGTTTCCATCATCTTTATGTACCTCCCCATAAAACATCTTGGCCAAAGGATGCACGAATCTCTAGAAAAATTAAAAATGGTTGTAGGTGATGGAGGTCGATTTCTCGAAAAGTATGCACTGGAATTCGCTGAAATTTCTTGATCATGTTAACATCATCCATATGTATCTCCCCATGAAACATCCTGGCCAATGGATGCATGTTTTTTAATATATGGTAAAAACAATTTTTGTGTTGTGTATTTTGGCCACCTATAGCAAAACAAAATCCTCCTGTAGAATTTTAGGCCAGCGAGGAAAATGAATTGGAAAGGTTTGGAAATGATGGTTGGATATTGGAAATGGATGAGGGTGATGGATTTACATGTCCTTGGTCCTATTGGAGCATCTGAGCAAAGGAGGACAAAGCCGAAGTTTGATTTTCTTTGACTAGGTTTTTGATTTATTTTTTTTGGGTCCTAACTTGTTCTTGTTGCTTGTAAATGTTGGAGAGCACCTACATTCATCAAAGAGAGATACATGGAATTCTTTTTTCATTTTCTTTATTTTAGGCCTACTAGCTACCTCAATGAGGTTTTCAACTAATAGGTCTACCTAGGTGCCTCAAAGGAGGCTTTCACCTAGGATATTTTCTTTTTCTTTTTCTTTTTTTTTCCTTTTCCAACCCATTGACTGCCTCATGCAGATTTTTCAATCAATGAGCCAATCTCAAGTGCCTCAAAGGAGTTTTTCACCTGATATTTTGTTTTTTCCTCTTATTTTTTCATTTTTTCATTTTTTCTATCCTAGTCTACTTGACAAAAAAAATATCTTTTAAGTATAAGAATACTTCCAATTGATCCATGTGCACATCAAGATGATAGATAATCTCATTTGTAGGCTCAAAATATATGCTTTGACATGTACCTAGATTTTAGAGACCAAATGCTTTGACTTTGACAATATCAAGCACTGTTGAAGAAGAAAATGATGCACCATCTTGTTGATTTTCTAGAACCAAACCTCAATATGTATTTGATGCCCTTGGTTCACTTGCCCATTTGGATCATTCTTCATGTATTCTTCTAGAATGACATTCAAATCTTCCTCTTTTTGATGATTATTCTCTTGAATACGGGGAGGATATTATGGTAAACATGAGGGAACTTTCTCAATCTATGATTATGATGTATTCTCTTCATCAAGTGTTTCCCATGATTCTTTAGTCTTCTCATTTAAATATTATTTTTTAAAATGGCATCCTTCAAAGACATCAAGAGAAAAAAATTGCAATACTCTTCCTGAGCTAAGATGAATACCATTTAGACCAAGAGGAGATGTTTGGAAGTGTTGTACCTTAACATTGTAAGTGGGTTGAGCTACTTCCTTGTGTGGGTTTGGAAATGGTGGTACAGATCGTTGAATTGGAGTGGATCTTTGAGATGAATGTGGTTGTGTTAATTTTAGGCAAAATGGTATGTTTTGTGCTTTAGAGCAATTTTACTTCAATTTCTTTAATAGCCCAGTATCAATATTCAGATTAGCAATCACATCAACATGATAGTCAAATGCATATAGAACATAAATATAAAAAGTAGAAGACAAGCCAAGACAAGAGGACACAATATATGGAACCAGCTAGGGACAAACCCCAATGTGGGGAAACCCTTGAAAAAATATTCTTATAGTCTTCAACAGTTCCGCAAAGAGAGATAGTACAATTTACAAATCTGATATTTTGTAACAACGATAAAAGAGCCCTAACCAGAAAATTCAATGCTAGTGAACATGGAAGATTTGGCCCTCAACAATTTGGTCAACTTCAGTCAATTTCGGCCTCCAAACTGCAAGATGAATCAGCCCTCGAAACAACCCAAAACATTGCAGTCAAACCTGGTCAAACAACCAACCCTGCAATCAGCCCTAACTATAGTCAACACTGGTCAAAGCAATGTTTGACCTCGATTTTTGTGCCCAAAAATGCGGCCTGCCCAAACAGAAATATCTCACCCAAAAACAAAGTCAAACATGTCAAATTTGTTGGTCAATGCATGGTCAAACTTTCCAAATTTTCAATCTCCTAAAATTTCAACCTCATGAAATTCGCTCTCCTGAAATTTCGCTCCTGAAATTTCGGACATGTGGAGAGAAAGAGGCCCAGAAATCCACACCCAATCAATGAGGAGAGAGTGAGAGAGAAGTGTGAAGATGAGTGGTCCAAATGAGTTTAAGGCATTATGTATTTATAGAAAACGTTGAGGATGAGTAGACGTGACTATTGGGCTTCTAAGCCTACATAAGTTTGTTGGTCAACCTTGACAATTTGTCCATAATCAAAATAAATTCATAACTTCATTTGTACATGTTGGAATCGAATGATCTCCAGATCAATCCTACACCTCTCGGAGAGAGGAATCCAAGAAAAACATCAGTTTTCATAAATAATATGACCCATGTGGAGTTTGGCCCTAGTTTCCAATTTTAACACTCCCTCTCAACTAGGGAGAACTCCATTTGATAATCCATTTGCCAGTCCGTACTATTTCTACCATCAATGCACTTCTCCGCTGAACTATGAAGAAGAAGAAGTGATCGATAATGTATCATACAATTCTCTATTGACCCAAAGTCAGACCCAACTAAAAGAGAGTGTCTCATACCACTCTTACTGGCCCGAAGTCCATTCCAATCAAAAGAGAGTGTCTCATATCACTCTTACTAACTCGAAGTCAGTTCCATTGATCCCAGATCAATATTGGTCATACTTTCATAGGGAGTATGGTAGTACATGATGTGTCCATCGATAGTACTATGGTCCCTATCCTCATTTCCCTACTCATTAGCCAGATGAGAGGTACTTCCCATGAGTCCCAGACTGCATGGGTACGATGTCTCAGCATCAGAAGGATGAACCACTCATCATGCCTACATGTTGCCAAGGGGTATCACAGGGGAAGGTTGAACCACTGACCATGTACACATAAAACCACTAAGGGAAGGCTAAACCACTCACCCTATGGTTTCTCATCGCTCCAAGAAGTACCCAAAGCCCCTCGGAGCTCCCAGAGCTCAATGTCCATATCATACATGACCCGCATTAGAGGGTCTCTCCACAACTCCAAGTCATTCTCAAGGACAAGAACTTGACCTTCCCTAGGGGCTTTGCTAGAATATTGGTGACCTGCTCATTAGTCCCAATGTGATGGGGCCTTATTTCTCCTCGTTGTACCATATCCTGGATAAAGTGGTACATGATAGCTATATGCTTGGAGCGATCTTGAAACACAGGATTCTATGATAATCGAATCCCACTCTGGTTGTCGGAGAGGATCACAGTGGTATCCAACACATGTCCAAACATTTCACTAAAGAGCTTCCTCAACCAGACAGCTTCATAGGAGACCATACTAGCAGCTATGTATTTGGCCTCAATAGTGCTCAAGGCAACCGATTTCTGCTTCCTACTCATCTAGGATATCGATGCAAAACCCAAGAAAAACAACATCCAGAAGTGCTCTTGCGATCCACCACACTGTCAGCCCAATCAGGATCAGAATAACCATGCAACCTCACATCTCCGATAGTGTATCTCAGTCCATGAGTGATTGTGCCCTGAAGATATCTCAAAAGATTCTTGGCACCAATCCAATGTATATGTTCGGATGAGAGTTCACCGAGAACATAAATGCTACTATGAGTTGACGATACTCAGAAGTATTTCCCAATTCAGGTCTAGTAGAACTACCACATAACTTATTAAAGTTAAGTTCCATTAGGGTAGTCACAAGCTTGTAGTCTACCATCCCAAATCTTTCCAATATATTCACAACATATTTTTCTTGAGATAGGAAAATTTCACCTAGATTTTTCTAGACCTCCAACCCTAGGAAGTAGTGCATCGGTCCTAGGTACTTCATCTCAAATTCAAAATCCAACTCCATCTTATATTTGTGAATGAGATGTTCTGCACCTGTCAAAAAAAGGCCGTCCACATAAAGTACCAGAATGAGAGGTTTATCATTTTCAACCTTAAAGTAAAGGTTTGGATGCTTCACTTCTAGTGAATCTTAGCTTCATCAGATAGCTATCGATCCTCTCATATCAAGCCCGGGGTGGTTGCTTCAACCTGTATACATGATATTCCCAGTCATGAACCTCAAACCCCTCGGGTTGTTCCACATAGACTTCCTCTTTGATTGAACCATGCAAGAAAGTAGTTTTGACATCCATCCGATGTATGTTCCATCCTTGTGAGGTAGCAAGGGCTATGATCGGGTGGATGGTGGTGTATCGGAAAACAGGTGAAAATATATCATCGTAATCTCTACCTTCCTTTTAAGACAAGCCTTGAGCAACAACGCGAGCCTTGAAATTTTTTGCACTTCCATCAACTCCATGCTTGATTTTGTAGAGCCACCTAGAGGTGACAGCTGATTTGTCCTGGGGTCTAGGGACCACATTCCAGACATCATTCTTCACAATTGACTCGTATTTTTGATTCATACCATCCTTCCATACTTTTTTCTTCACGGCTTCTTCAAATGATGAAGGCTCATTTTGAATGATAGTGCTCATGACGATCAAGTATCCTTGATAGCTATTCAGCTTCTTTCTTTCACGGAAAGCCCCCCCTTGGTGCAATATTTCTCTTGGCATCTTTGAGAATCTCCCTAATCCATGAGGGTCTCCTCTTAGAGGACGAGGGATCTTGAAGAGGAGCATCAATAAGATCCATAGGTTCATCAACATCTGGCATTGTTTCATCTTCTTTTGCACCCTGTTTTCTGATGTCATCTTCTTTGTCCTTCCTTGGGATAGGGAGGTTTTTGATCTTCCTGAGGGAAATATCTTCTTCGAAAGTGACATCATTACTTATCTCAACTTCCCTTTGATCAGCCACATAAATTCTATATCCCTTAGAATTTTCACTATAGTCCACAAAGATTCCTTTCTTCCCAGATGTACCCAATTTGCTTATTTTCTCTTTTGGCACATGAAAATATACGAGGCTTCCAAAAATTCTAAATTTAGAGACATCAGGTTTCTTTCCAATGAACATTTCTTCGAGAGTCTTGGAGTTTGATGCTTGATGAGGGCACCGCTTTTGAATATACACAACACTATTTGTAGCTTCAGCCCATAGGAACTTTGGAAGACCTTGATCATGAAGCATGGAACGAACAACATCTAAAATAGTGTGATTTTTCCTTTCAGCCACACTATTCTTCTCGGCAGTGTATGGTGTCATAGTCTCCTTCCTAATTCCAGCTTCTTTGCAATAATCTTGGAATTCATTGGATTCGTACTCGGTCCCATTATCAGTCCTCAATATCTTGATTTTCTTCTCGGATTGGTTTTGGATAAAGGCTTTGAAGTGTCAGAACCAAGTGAACACTTCATATTTCTTCTTCAAGAAGTGGATCCAGGTTTTGTGAGAATAATCATCCATAAAGGTGAGATAATATAAATATCCTCCCAAAGAGTTTACGGGCATCATACCAGATATGTCGAAGTGGATCAATCACAATATGTCTATGGTCTTGCTATTACTTGAGGGGAATGGTCCCCTTGTAAGTTTTCTTTTGGCACATCCTAGACATACACCTTCATGCTCTACTCTGAATTCAGGCATACCTTTCACCATCTATCTCACATCGGGTAGGGCCCCATAATGAAGATGGGCAAACCTCTGGTGCCATAGTTCATATTGTAGAGATGTGTTGCAAGACATGACTCCAAATGGAATTCCTCCAACTTGATACAAAGTGTTAACCCTAAACCCAAGAGTAAAATCATATTTAAAATTTCTTTTCCAAACTTGTGCCTTTCCATCGATAAAATCCACCTTGAATCCTTTATCTTCCATTGTTGAAATGGACACTAGGTTCTTCTTGAGATAGGGTACATATAGTACTTCTTGCAAATGTATAGTGTTACCTTGATTTAATTGAAGGGTAACAATCCTTACTCCCTTCATGGGATAGGTGGCATCATCTCCAAGGATGATCTCCATTTTTGCCTCCCTTTTTATCAGATTAGAGAGGGCTTCCTTATATTTGGGGAAGTGCCTTGAGGCACTACTATCAATCAGCCAATTTCCCAAAATGTCCGGAGGAGAGGCAGTGGAGAGGGCCGATATAAGATAGTACTTTTCTTGCTTATTGTTAACAACATTAGATTCTTCATAGCTAGAGTTCCTTGATCTCTTGGAGGGTCGACCATTTCCTTGATGTCCCATATTCCTTTTTCCCTTGCCATTGGACCTACCATTCCTTTGATCATTTTTTTTTAAGTTTCCCCTAGAATGATTGTGATCATCATCATGTGATGTGCCCCTTATATTTGGACACTCCCTTGCATAGTGGCCAAAGTTATTACAAACAAATCACCTTCCCTTCCTTCCTCCCTTAGATCTAGGCTTTCCATGGAAATGACCTTTAGACCCCACATTATTTCTCCTTTTGGCATGAGCGGAGAATGCAGTGGGGTTGCTTCTAATAGAAGGCATTTCTTGCTCCACTATTCTTGTTTCTTCTTGAATTCATCTCGATGTTAATTCTTCAAACCCTGGAATTTGATCATTGTTGAGTACAGTGGTTCTAAATACATACCACTTAGGTGGGAGTCCTCCAAGGGTGGTGAGAGTAAGTTCCCTATCAGAAATGACTTCTCTAATTGAAAGTAGATAATTCTTTATCTCAGTGATTCTTAAGATATAGGATTGAATATCCTCGTCCTTGCCCTTATTAATATCTTTCAACCTATTCTTGAGAAATAGAATTTGATTAGCATTACTAACCTTGAACATGTTTATCAACCTATCATAGATCTCCTTGGAGGTCTTCAATTCAGAGATGTAGGCCACCAGACGCTTGTTAATGGAATCCTATTGCTTTGACTTCAACCCTACTGTACTTGGCCTTCGTAGCAGCCGGTGCATTTGAAGGAGGCTCAAGGATTTTACCCTACACATAATCCATCACTTCTTGTTCTTCCAAGGTCAAATCAAGAGACATCTTCCATCCATGATAGTCATATTTATCATGGATCTTGTCTTCAGTTGGGAAGTGGGATGAGGAACCCATTGAGCCTATTTTCCTTGTTTGACTGTCTTTGGTGATTGCTCTTTCAGTCTTTCTTGGGCTTTGTCTTCACCTCGGCTCTAATACCATGTTAATTTTAGGCAAAATGGTATGTTCTATGCTTTAGAGCAATTTTACTTCAATTTCTTTAATAGCCCAATATCAATATTCAGATTAGAAATCGCATCAACATGATAGTAAAATGAAAATTGAACATAAATATAAATAGTGTAATACAAGCCAAGACAAGAGAACACAAGATGTGGCACCAACCAGGGACAAACCCCAGTGTGGGGAAACCCTTGATCAAATCTTCTTATAGTCTTCAATAGTTTAGCGGAGAGAGATAATGCAATTTAAAAATAAGATATTTTGTAACAGTAGTAAAAGAGACCTAACCAGAAAAGTCAACGTGGTCAACAGGGCATATTTGACCCTCAACAATTTGGTCAACTTCAGTCAAATTCAGCCTCCAAACTGCAAGATGAATCAGCCCTCAAAACAACCCAAAACAATCTAGTCAAACCTAGTCAAACATCTAACCCTGCGGTTAACCCTAGTTGTAGTCAACTTTGGTCAAATTCAACATTTGACCTTGATTTGTGTGCCCAGAAGTGCAGTCTGCCCAAACATAAATACCTCACCGAAAAACGCAGACAAACATGTCAATGATACTAGTCAACACATGCTCAAACTATCCAAAAATTCGGTCTCCTAAAATTTCGTCCTCCTGAAATTTCTGTCTCCTGAAATTTCGCTCCTAAAATTTTGGACGTGTGGAGAGAGAGAGGCCCAGAAATCCACACCCAATCAATGAGGAGAGAGAGAGAGAGAAGTGTGAATATGAGTGTGTCCAAATGAGGCTAAGGCATCATATATTTATAGCAACGTTGAGGAGAAGTAGATGTGACTGTTGGGCTTTTGAGCCTACATAAGTTTACTCGGTGACCTTAACAATTTGTCCATAATCAAAATAAATTCATAAATTCATTTGTACATGTCGGAATCGTATGATCTCTAGATCAAATCTACACCTCTCAGAGAGAGGAATCAAAGAAAAATATTAGTTGTCATAAATAAGATGACCCATGTGGATTTTGGTCCTAGTTTCCAATTTTAACAGGTCGGGGTTGTGGTTGTGGTGGAGATGGATGGTAGGGATAGCATGGAGTTGGGTATGGAGGATATTGAGGAAAATATTGAGGATATTATGGATTTATCCCATAAGGTTGTTTCCAACCTTATTGCCAAGATTGGTTTTGGGGCTGAGATGGCCAAGGTTGCCAAGGAAAGGGTGTGTTCCAATTACTTTGAGATGAATGTGCATAACCTTGAAATTGTGAATTAGATTCTTGCATCATACCAAGTTGACTAGGTTGCTATATTCTTCTTGGAGATACATAACATAGCTTCTTTGGTGATTCACTTGCTCCATTGTCCAACTTTCTTCAACCTTATTAATGATGGGAAATGTTTAATAGCATGTGATTCTGCATGGAGAACACAAATATCAACATCTTCTATTTCCTCATCTTGCATTCTTAACCTTTCTACTTGTTCACTTAAATTGATAATAATTTGTTTTAAAGTTATCAAGCAAATTTCCAATTTCAACTTGACTTACCAATCTTGATGTTGCTTTACTTACCCTTCATTCCTCTTGATATGTGATTGCATGTTTCACAAATTTCTTCAAATGATAATAGGTATACATCACTTGTACTCATGTGATCAAGAAGACCAATCCACTCATATCTAATTTTTCTAAGTAATAGGGTTTTTAGTGTGTCAAATCCTAAATGATGTAATTTTTCCCTCTTAACATTATACATGAATCTCTCTATTAGATCCTCAAGACTCTCATCTTCTTTTTGAGTCATGCTAAAGATTTCTTCTTTAAGATCATGATATTTATATTTTTCTAGAAATATTTTTTGCAGACCATTCCATGATCTTATTGAATTAGTTCTTAAACTCATGCACCATTTAAGTGCTATATCCTTCAATGTTGCTCGTAACAATCTCAACTTTGAATTGTTTAGTGAGTAACCATAAGATCTATAAGGATTTCAAATTCAAAGAGAGGTTTCCGGATCCTCTGACCTCATACCATGGAATTTGGGAAGGAAAGATAGAGGGATATTCTTCAGATGAACATTGATATCAATATCTTGAATGGGAAATCCAACAGAATCTTCTTCATTGTCATCATCTCCATCCATTTCCTCTACCTTCTCTGCCACCTCTTCTTCTTCTTCCTACAAAAGTGGATGGTGATGTGGTTCTTATTGCACCACGTGATCAAGTGGGGGCTTGGTGTTGGAGAAGTATATATATATATATATATATATTATTTTATTAAAAAAGGAAAATGAGAATGTTAATGCAATGCAATTTTCTATTCTTGAAATGAAAGATGCCCAATGCATTTTTTTTTGTTTTCGCGGAAAGTAAAATAAATGAATAAACTATGGAATAAAACAATGCATACTTTGACACCCCCCGGTAATGATGCCAAAAAGTGATGAGCCTCAATATTGCAACAAGAACGTTGCAACTCCCAAGGCTACCAACTTAAATTATCAACCCAGGGTTCGTACAAACTTAAGATGTGTCAGCACTATATGTGCAACATATAATGTGTCATTTTTTCGTTGATCTAATGTAATGGAGTGAATGTCATGAAATCAAAGCCTAAACTAATTACAGAAATGGAAATGTTTCTCTATTTGTAAGAAATGGAAATGTTACTTGCTCAAATGTAAACGCTAATCCTAATTGTAAGAAGGTAAAGGTTATGCCATTTGTAGGAATGAAAAGTAATTGTCTATTTTCATAATGTAAACCTTGTGTTACTTGGAACAATGTCAACCATTATTATAATTACAGAATGTGAAAATTTTCCTTGAAAAGAAGCTAATCCTATGCAAGAACAACAATTTGTAATTGAAACCCTAAGAGCATGAATATTTCAAATAAATGGGCCTAATCTACTTTGTAGAAATAAAAAACCTAAGTGGTGTTTATTCTTCCCCAATAATGGATTTAGAGCCTAGGGGTCATTATTCAAGACTAAGAGACAAAAACAAAGCTTTCGGGCCAAATTTGGTCAAGTTTACACGCGTTGTAGGAGGTGCTACAAGAGACAATGTTTTGCTACAAGAGCGAGATAACATTCTGAATGCCCAAGTAACTCAAATGAAAATGGAATGGATTTTTCTTTTTTTGTTAAGAAGGATGTCTTTGGACTCGATTCCAACCGGAATCACTCCAAAATACCCTTGTTAACACGTGCTAAAAAATAGCATAAAATTACTACTCTAAAAACTGAAAAATCAAGAACTAGTGAGCTAGTTAACCTACCAAATGCCTAACCTTATCAAGTGTAAATGCTATGGGGTGAATTTTGTTATTAAATTTAATGTTTTTATTACCCAATTCAAGTTTAATTAAATCAAATTAAGCCCATTAACACGTTCTAAAAAATATCAAAACATACTACTATTTTGCTACAGGGGATTTCCAGAAATTCTAGATTTGTGAACTAGTAGACAAACCAAGTAGTTCAATGATGAATATGACTTTTCAAAGTTGTCCTAATGATGAATCATTCTTGTTAATATATAAAACAACTCACTTCAATCATATAAAAGGAATGATCCTAAAGATCGACTTGGCTAAAGCTTTTGATTGAGTCAATTGGCTCTACATCAAGATGCTCCTTATCCATCTTGGATTCCCACATGCTTTCGTCACCTAGATTATGGCATGCATCTCCACTCAAACTTTCAGTGTCCTCATCAATGGATCTGCCTCCCACTTTTTTCATGCTGAGCGAGGCCTCAGACAGGGTTGCCCCCTCTCTCCCTTACTCTTTCTGATTGTCATGGATGGGCTCAGCAGATTACTTGCCAAAGCTAAAAGAGATGGAAATTTTTTTGGCCTCAAGATAAATGATTCCTGCTATCTTACACATCTCCTATTTCTGGATGATGTTCTCATCTTCCTTGATGGGAGCATTCGAGACTCTCTTACTTTCTCAAAAATCCTTTCACTATTCTCGAAGGCTACTGACATGCAGACTAATCAAGGGAAATCCACTATCAATTTAGCCCTCACTTCCATCCAGGAATCTCGGTTTTCTCAACACCACTTTCCTTATTGTATCATCCCCCTTGACCGTGGATTCAAATATCTGGGATTTTGGATAAAGTCCCTCAGTCAAAAAATAGCAGACTGGGTCTAGATGGTTACCAAGCTGGAAACAAAGCTTTCAATTTGGAGTCACGGATACTTATCCAGAGCAGGCCGATTGGTGCTCATCAAATATGTTCTTGAGGCCACCCCTATTTTCTAGATGGCAATGGCTTGGATTCCAAGGAATATTCTCTCCCGTCTCTAACAACTTTGTAGTAGATACTTCTGGAATGGTCAACAAGATAAAAAGATGTTTGCTTGGGTCAGCTGGACCAAGATTGCTTTGCCCAAAAAATGGGGAGGTTGGGGACTCAAAGACCTAGCTCTATTTGCACAAGCCCTGGCTGAAAAAATGGGCTAGATATTATTGACCGAGCAGAATCTATGGACCACTGTCTCCTATTAAAAGTACATTTGGCCTCTCCCAATCGTGGATTGGGTTCGCATGGCTAACTGAACAAGAACAGGTATATCTTCCGTCTAGAAGTCTCTACTGCATTCCCTGCCTAACATCAGGAACGATCTAGTCTAGAGATAATGATGGATCTAAAGCCTGCATAGGATTGGATCCCTGGACTAGGGGAGGAGGAAGATTCCAACTACCAAGAGATCTCATCCAACACCTTAATTCACATGATATAAAGGTATTGGCACACATAGCTGACCAGATGAATACCACCTTTTCTCTCAAGGATGGAAATCTACCCAATAGCTTGATATTCCTCCGCATTGGCATTGGGAGTGGCAAGATTACATAAATGCTATGATTGAATCTCACATCAGGGTAAAGGAAGGACCAGATGAACTCATTTGATGCCTAGCAGAGAATGGCATTTATACCCCAAAGGCCGGCTATCTCAACCTTATATTGCACAAACAACTTGAGTAGAGATCAATATGGTGGAAGAGCATCTGGAAGCTTGGTTCGCCCCAGAGAACAAGATTTTTCTTTTGGTGTGTACTCAAGAACAAAGTCCCCATGGGGGAATCACTATCACATCTCTCTTTCCACCCTCATTGGTGTGTTTTATGCAAAAAATCTACTAAATCGACTGAACACTTATTCCTACAATGTGAAACTCAGAGAAATCTCTGGCAGATTGTCTCCTCCTCGATTCATTTGTCTGGGAATTGGGAGGGTGAAAATATCTGTCGAGCCTGGGAAAATTGGAGCAATCTGCATCGTGGCACAAAACAATTATGCCTTCCCCTTTTCATCTGCTGGCATATCTGGTTGGCCCAAAACGGAATCATCTTTGACAACAGAGTTGCTAGGTGGCAACATATTTCGGCCCAGATTATAACCTTTCCACGATCTGCCTAAGCCCAACAGACCTCGGCCTAGAAGACAGAATGCCCCTGCTCCTATAGATAAAAACTCTCCCTGGGCTTTTTTTTATGGTGCTACACAACACCATGGATGTGGCGGCGGATTCATTTTATATCTCACTGAACATCACTATTATAAGGTCAAGATGGAGCTTGGCGATGGGACAAATAATTTCGCAGAACTTATTACGTTCTTTCATCTATTGCATTTTTCTCTTGGTCATAATTGCATGGATCTAAACATATACGGAGACTCAAAAATCATAGTAAATTGGTTCAATAATATTACTGTTTGTCATACACACACTCTTAGTAATATCTTGGATGAAGTGAACTTGTTCAAAGCTTAGTTTAATTCTATTTCATGTCAACATATTTACAGGGAACATAACTGCAGTGCTGACGAGCTTTCCAAGGAGGCCACGTTACTTCCCCAAGGAGAGTGGATGGTTCAGGAGCAAAGAGGCACAAGTGAGTACCGCTACTATCACAGGCCATACAATGATTAGACTTATCACAGGGTAGATAGTCCCTAATTTTTGAGTTTTTTTTGGGTCATTTCTAAGGGATATGCATAGACTTATCTATTTTATATATATTATCAGTTTTTATTTCTTGTTTTTATATCAGAAACATACAGAAAGGACATCACCCTGTGTGGTGTATGTTAATTATTGTAGATAGCAGCCATGTTTATAACTTTATATAGACAGTAACGAGCATCCTGCATGGTGATGAATGATATATGCATCATATTTTTGATAAAGTTGAGCACCATTTTTTATTATGGCCACAGAGATGGCCAAGGGCCAAACACAGCATATGCTAAAATCATCTACAACATGTAATTTTTAAATCATAATGAAAGATTACGATTTTTCCAGAGGAAAATAACTCACTTCAATCATTTAACCAATGTAACATACAAAAAAAGAAGCATGAAAAGTAATTGCAAAAAATAAGAGATGCAAGTGAAAAAGGAATCCAAAGGACATAAAGAAATTGTACAAGAGGGCTCTGAGGCTCCTTGCATGGCCAAGCCCAAGGAAAATCATAGTTGTAAGAAGGAAACCAAGCTTTAGAAGCTAAAAATGGTACCAAACTTCATTATTTGAATCAATCCAAGCACATCCCTTCTAGAAATGAAAGCGAAGCTGCTAAATAACAAGTTTTCTCCACAAGAAGACTAAGAAATGCATGCCTCTAGAGGAAAATTGAATTGGTACTTATACAAATTGACGGGAAATCATTATCCTTGAAAGGAGGAAGCTTTCCCCTCCAAAATCCCACAAATAGTGGATCTTGTTCCCAACACTAGGAATCAACATTAAATGACATGGAACACATTCCTATATTTTCTCAATCATTGGAGCTCTAGAATTTGCCAATAATTTCACGATATTTTGTTCATTTATTATCCAATATTTATCCTCCTGTAGTAGGGAGAAAGTCCCTATATTATCTCATATTCCAAATCTTCATAATATGCACAATATTCTCACAATATTCTACATAAATAAATAATATTAGACACATAATATGAAATTATCTCTAAACCTACCTAAGAACATATTAAAGCTAAAAAAACATTATTAAATGTAGAAGGAGAGGTTTAATATATCCTTGATGTGCCTAATAAAGGTTAGATGGGCCTTAATTTGTGTTTAATCTGGAGGCCCATCATACCCCCCTACTGAAATTGTTGCTCATCCTCTGAACAACCTATTCATCCTCCTTGCCCTATGGTTCTTCATGTATGTTGGCCTATTTCATTCTTTGGCTTTTGGTCCATTTGTTGCTCCTCCTACCGCTCTTCTTGCTAAACTTCTATTTTCATTTATTCCCCTTTCTTAGTTTCCCATGGAACTTCTAATGTAGGTTTAGGTGGCTTCTTTTTCTCAGGTGATTCTTCAATTGTAATGATTTTATTTATGAGGGAAACACATTTCTTTTGGTTTGTCTTCTTGTTATTCCTCTCGCACTTCTCCTTGTGAAAATAAGGATTTATTGGCATCCATTACCTCATTACTAATGTCATTCTCATTGAATACCAAACTTATTACTATTGATACAATTTCTTGGCCATGACACCTCATACTATCCATCAAATCCTTATGAACACCCTTAACTAGCAATCTAAATTATCTTTGCTCATTAAATTTTGGAATTGAAAACACTTAACAGATAGTTCTTTCTTCTTTTAGAGGGAGAAATGATTGTCAATAAACTAAATCAAAAGAAAGGAATGGTGTGATGAACAAACTAATGACTTAGATACCTTTCACCCTTATAGAATGTACCTTGTTTGTAGCAAATCCCTTGCAGTTCTGTTATGTTTCTTTGTACCATGTAGCAATTAATTAATCATTATCCAACATCCTATTAGTGATTTTTTTCTCTTGTAGTCCTCTTCTAACTTCCTATAGCAAGCTTTGTTCCTTCTTGTAGCAAAATTGTTCTTCCTGTAATCAATGTGGTCTTCCTGTAGTAGTTATGTTCCTCCTATAGCAGCTTTGTTTTCTCCAGTAGAAAAACCTGAATATTGCAGAAATTATTCCTTGCATGCCAAGAGATGGTGGGTCCACCTTTTTATTATTTTATTTTCATTTTTCTATTGATTTTTTCATTATTTTTTCTTTTCTTTTTTTCAATTTTTTCTCTCTTTTTTTCATTGCATGCAAACTAAACTCAAAGTTCTTTGAGTTAAATGAGTTGGCCCTCACTTACCCCTTCACACTCCTTGTCCTCCATCACTACTAAATGATTAAAACCCACTTTCTCAATTCCTCTTCACTTTTGTCTTGATCCTTTCCCACACGTGGGTGTGTTGGTGGAAAGGTGAACTTATCTACTAGGTAAGGATGAGGTTGTTCTGCTACTCATTTTGGCTATAAAAAAACATTTTCCTTCATACACTTGCAACATTTTTCAAGCTAAAATAAGTTCATAGGAAATTTTTAGAGGATTGCATACCTAACCCTTACCTTGGGTGTGTTTTTGCAGGTGATGCTAGAGAAAAAGACTGTGTTGCAGGTGTTGCATGGTGGCTTAATTCATATTTGATGCTTGTAGTTAGAGGTTGCTTGCTGATGTGTTGATCCTTTGATTGTTCATGGTGGGTTAATTCATCTTTGATGCCTATAGTTAGAGGTTGATTGCTGATGTGTTGATCCTTTGATTGTTCATGGTGGCTTAATTCATCTTTGATGCTTGTAGTTAGAGTTTGCTTGTTATGTTGATCCTTTGATTGTTGCATGATAGATCTGAAAATGAATGAGGATTTTCTTGAGCATCTTTTGAGAGATCATTGTATTTGTATGTTGATTTAGGAATAATGGTTGATTTTTTGCATCCTTCCAATGTTTTCTTCCCATGCTTGTTGCTTTGTGCATTGGCTTTGTTTTGGAAATATGTTTTTGACATGTACTTCACTGATAGAGGCTTGTCAACATAGGTTTTTTTATGGTAGATCAAGAGTTGTTGTTGGAGATGAACATTGATATTTTAGTAATCTGCATAGGTCCTGTAGCTGCCCAAAATTTGAGGAAATGACTCTCCAATGGCTTCATGATGATTGGCTCTTCATTCTTGTGCTCTTAATTATGGTATTGTAAGGTAATTGTAGGCTTCTATAGGAATGTATTTCTTCCTATAGCAGTCACAAAAACCCTTCTATAACAAAAATATTCTTCATGTGATGCTTCCAAAACACTAATAGTTGATGATCAATACGTGGACAAGGATCAAAACCCTTGGTTGTGGTGAAATTAATGAAACAAGGGGTGAAAATGGGGATTTTTCATGGACAAAGATGAATTTCTGTATGGAGAAGAAAGTAAATGGTGTGGAGGATGGATGATGGAGGTGTGGTAGACTTACTTATTCATTCCCCCATGGTAAAAATAGGATCTAACCCCTCTCTCTATGCTGATAACACTCTTGTAGAAATTTTGGTCCCTCCTATAGCATTTCAGGACAGTCTCCTGTATCAAAATTGTTTTATCCATAGCTCTCAAACGATAGAATGGATCGACTTGAATTTTTTTGAGCATGTTTCCATAATCCTTATACACCTCCCACAAACACTCTTGGTCGATAGACGCATGAATCTCTAGAAAATCTAAAAATGGTTGTAGGTGATAGAGGTCAATTTCTCGAAACGCGTGCCCTAGAATTTGCTGAAATTTCTTGAGAATGTTACCGTCATCCATATGTAACTCCCCATGAAACATACCACCCAATGGATGCATTGTTTTCAAGATATGGTAAAAAAAAATTGCTATATGTATTTTGGCCTCCTGTAGCAAAACAGAACCCTTCTGTAGCATTTTAAGACAACGAGGAAAATGAATGGGAAAGGCTTGGAAATAATGGTAGATGTTGGAAATGGATTGGTGTGATGGATTGACATGGCCTTGGCCATGTTGGAGCATCTGAGCAAAGGAGGAGAAAGCCTAAGTTTGACTTTCTTTGACTAGGTTTTTGATCAATTTTTTTCTTTTTGGTGCTAACTTATTCTTGTTGCTTGCAAATGTTGGAGAGAACTTGCATTCATCAGAGAGATATACGTGGATTTTCTTGTCATTTTTATCTTTTAGGCCTACTAATTGCTTCAATGAGATTTTAAACTATTATGTTTGCCTAGACGTCTCAAAGGAGGTTTTTACCTAAGATCTTTTGTTTTTCTTTTTTTCTCTTTTTCCAACCGATTGACCACCTCATCGAGGTTTTTAATCAATGAGTCAATCTCAGGTGTCTCAAAGGAGGTTTTCACTTGAGATTTTATTTTTCTCTCTTATTTTTTCATTTTTTCAATTTTTTTCCTATCCTACAATAGTTGAAAAAATAAAATCTCTTTCAAGTATATGAATAGATCCAATAGAGACATGTGCACATAAAGATGATAGATAGACTCATGTTTAGGCTTGAAATATATGACTTGACATGTGTTATGCAGTAATTTGTCACCATCGGCCACCGTCCTTGTCGCGCCCCCACTGTCACACATTGGAGGACACATTTACGGACCTGTGACCAGTGACATAACTTGAAAACACTTGCATTGAGGCCTCCTGAGGATGAAGTTCAATAACCCTGAAGACACCCTCTGAAGATTAACCTTGGAAAATGCCTTTTTCCCATTAGCGCGGGTCCACAGTGTTTTAACCCGCGCCAATGGCTCAGTCCCTACAAA